>QFDD01006838.1:0-10028 GCA_006871305.1 Vachellia collinsii
GCAGTAGATTCCCGGCGATGACGCTTCCTTTGAGGTTCAGGCGAAGGTGTCCGTTGGTGATGGTGCCGCCGGCGGTGGGACCGTTCGCCTGGAGAACGTGAACGAGAGGGTGAACGGTAACGGTCGGGAGAACGCGTGCGGGAGCGCGTGTGGCGGGACCTGCCCCTGTCAGGTGTGCGAGAACGGGATCTCTTGCTACGTGCTCGGTCTCGGTCTCGATCTCGATCGCGTTCTCGTTCACGGTCACGATCTTCCTTCTCTCGCCTCCTTTCCCGGTCTCGGTCTCGGTCCCGATCGCGAGCTCTGTCGCGGTCGGTCATGGTGCGAGGAAGCTTTTGATTTCATCATGGATAGCTTTCGGCCCTATATGGCCTTACCAATTCCTGAACCGGAGCATCTCAAAACCCCAAACTACCGTCTCCTTAAACCCTGGTGATTCTCAAGAACTCCCTCGGTTAAACCTTAATACCGCAGTGAATTAATGTTTTCTGAGAGATTAAAAAAAATTAATTAACAAATATGTTTATTATTTATTTAAATTAATTTTTTTAACTTATTAAATGATATATAATATAGTAATGCGTATAAATATTTTAAAATATATGTTATAATTAATTATTTAATTTAATTTTTTTTAATCACCTTAGAGAAAATCTACTCATTATTATATTAACAATTGGAAGTAGAAAGTTTTTTTTAAAAAATAATTTTTTAATCTTTTAATTTTTAACTCACTTGTAATTCAGTGGTTCAATATTTTTAATTATCTCATAATCGGAAAGTAAGGGTAAAGCTTTTTTTTTTTTTCCCTTTCTTTGATACTCAAAAAGTGTTTTCCTCTCTTTAACACTTAAAAGAGCACTCTCGATGTTTGTGATACCTCTTAGTCCGGAATAAGTTTATGAGTAGCTTCTCAAAACTACTCTTATAACACAATTTATAAATGAGATTTTATATTTAAGATGTGAGTAAATCATAAGAAAGCAATTTTAATTTTCTCTTCCGGGGGCTGCCATTAGTTTCCATACTTTTTCTTCTATTGAGGCATAGAATTCTGCTCCCTTTTCTTAAACAATTTTATTCATGCATGATAAAACACAATCATTAACAAGTAGATTAAAAGAATTTACAACTTATTACCCCAAAAAAGAAAGAAAGAAATAAATAATTTACAACTTTGATTGTAGTACAGGAAAAAGGAAATATCAACAGCATGAATCCTCATATACAAATGTACAGAAACTTCATAAGAATACCATAATGCATATGTACATGTACAACAGGCACATTCAAGATAAACTGTGCTTATTTGACACTTAGAGCATAAGATATAATTTTCATGTTTTATATAAATATCAAACACTTTAAATGTTGGTCCCATGAAGAAGCTGATCAATGAAATAGAATATAAAACATATAAGAAGGTGGTGATGGTGTTGCTGAGATGCAGTACACAGCCTCCTCCTCCACAAACTTGTACATTAATTGCCACATATTCTTTAACATCTGAAGAATAATATATGTAGAGCCACACTCAGATTTGGATTTGCATTCATAAACTGTTTTGTCGTAATTCATTAATTCATTCACACCAAAAAGCAGGAGTTTAGAATTCAAGTGTATATCTTGTTATCTCCTCAGAAAAAATTACCTTTGAAGAATTGCCTCAGAAGTTTTCGTTCAAGCATGCTTGTGTGTATTTATTGAAATCATATATGATGTACTTTCAAAAATTTTCAAGCATATTTGTCTATAAAACTGTATGAGATGTATTGAAACCGTTAAACTGTATTTCACTCAAATTTTCTCCAAAAGTCCTAATTAAACAATACTTTGCTCAAATTTGCCCCACAGTGATAAATAACATTATTCTATTATAAAATTTTTTGGACATAATATCACTCTTAATAAAATTTTTGAGATAACATTGCTTTTGAATGAAAATTTCTTGAATAAATTTGTACATTAGGCCTATATATATATATATATATTATGACAATGTCTCCAAAAGGTTAAATTAGGACTACGTGCATGTTTGGCAAACTAACAAAATCATGGTTTTAAAAAAAAAAAAACCAGGGTTTTGAAAAAGCTGTTGACAAACATGTCTCGAAAATGCAAAATAGTTTCTGGGCTTAAAACCATGGTTTCAGAAGTGACAGACAAACATACTCAGATTCTCCAGAATAACTTTTAACCCTTAAAACCATGGTTTGGGGGTGGAAACTATGGTTTTTCAAAAGTTATTATTTCCAACTTTTTCAGAAGCTATTCTCCAAAAATAGCTTTTACGCAAATCAAGACAAAAACTATTCTCCAAAAACTAATCCAAACATATATGTATCAGAAATTACTGCTGGGGTTGGGGTCTCTATTATGTCTCTATCTAATGCCCTTTGTACATGTCTCAACTTTCCAATTTTTTTCGCCTTTTTCTTTTGATTATTGGATTATACATAAAAATGAGTCACATGTGAAATGATATGGTTTTAGATTTTTTTACCATTTTTTAAAGGGAAAAATACTCCAAAATTATGTATTTTTGATTTATTCTTTTACAAAATCTTAAAAAAATTCAAAACTTCACCTTATTATACTAATAAAATATCAAGATGCCATCCATTTTTTTATAGAAGAAAGGGGAAAAAAGACTTGGGATTTCAGTATTTATACAAAGGGCATTAGAGAGTATCAGAATGAGACAAATTAAAGGCTTCTGACCCAGAATTATTTCAAGGGCGCTCCATCCATATACTCATATTAGGACCTCTTTAGTTTGGTTTGTCGATCACTTACCGAGATCTTTCCCTTGTCCTGTGATGATCCCAATGCTTCATCTTGCACCAGAACTTTATTTCTCCAGATCTTGTTCACGGGTTAACCATAATGCCATGTTTCGAACCACATTGTGCATCTTGACCCTTGAATCTCCATAATCTTGCACAAGAGATGCTTCCTTTAAGCTTTCAACTACATCTTCACCATGATTGGAGGCATCATCTCTATTATCGTGGCTCCCAAGTAATCCCTTATCAATCCACAGATCTATAAGATGAGGGACATAACTGATGATTCTGGGAAGGCCATCGTAGCAAAATGATTCTGATGATTCTGTGAACAAAGCAAAATGCAAGAAGCAATTTTTTTCTATGATACTGGGAAGGCCATCGTAGCTGGACTTAAGAGTAGTGAACACATTATCCACCATGCCTTTTACTTCCCAAGGTGAATCCTTGAGCTTTTTAAGTGTATGCTTCAATGCTCTTGGGTTCTTTATTCGGCCAGCTATAGCCTTTCCAACTGTTACCAATGCTAGTGGCAATCCTTCGCATTGTTGGCTAAGTTCTTGGGCAATAATAGGCAGAGAAGAATATTCTGAGTCTATAGCTTCATGACCTGCACTCATGCACAACAATTCAAGAGCTTCGTTTTCCTCCAAGCATTCCACTTTGAACTTCTTAGCTTTCATTTGGGCACACACTTTTTCAGAGCGTGTTGTGATGAAAACTTTTGATTGATTGGCTTCGTTTTTTGGACGTGGAACGCCTACGCTTTGCAGTTTTATTTCTTCCCCTACACCATCCATGAACAGAATGAATTTTTTCCCCTTGAGGTCATTGAAAATTTTCCTTGCTTTCTCCTTTCTGTCCATGCCCTCCCAATTTTCATCATCTATTTTGCAGCTTGCTCGGAGACTATCAATGATTTTGTCTATATCACAGCCTCCTGCTGAAACGTCAATCCAGATCACCTGAGCAAATTCACGTCTTATATTTATATCTGCAAACACATTATTGTGTAATTTACTCATAAGTGTTGTTTTCCCAGATCCACCCATTCCATACAACCCAATAATACCCGGTTTTTCTTCTCCATTTATGCAATCCATCAAATTCTTTAGCATGGAATCCATGCCTACAGTCTCAGGCACAGGAACTTCATAAGCAAGCAGAAGTTGCTGCTCAAAAGCATTATCAGCAACAGCACGATATCTTTGTATTTGTTTTATCAAATCTCTTGCGAGCTTATATGTCTTAATAACATCTTTCGCAAGCAAATAGCGTGACGGCCAGCCCATAAAAGCAAAGTTTGGCGCATGGTTGTGAATTCTTTGTATACGCGTAAACATGTCCTTGATAGTCTGCAGAACAAAAGGAGGGAAAAATCAGCGCTCAAAGTTCAAACACATTTCAATTGGTATTTCTTGTGCAATTCACATATGATTTTTCTTTCAAGCTAGTTTAATTCATTTACCTTTAGGCAAACTGAAACTTCTAAATTTGAATTTAAGGGAATTAGAATCAGTTGTTTTAGATGGTATGAAACTAATAATGATGCATGAGATCCTATCTTTTTATTACCGATTCCCTAAACTATCCCTTGGAGATAGAATGTGGATATATAGGGCTAGTGGAATCCTTATACTGAAGTTTCTTGAAACAGAGAAGATGGAAGGCAGATCCATCATCATCGTCCTAAACTAGTTTTGGAGTTATATATAGATGGAGAAGTGGTGTGGGTGCTCCTAAACTATGATCAAATTCATGTATATAGAAGATCAAGTAATCAAGTTGGAGTATATATGGTTTAATTGAGGTCGTGTATTTAACACTTCTCCTTGTATTATGCACTGTCAATTTCTTATTGATCATATTTATATTTCATATCATTTTCTTGAAAATTCTAATCTACCGAATACATATGTGGCTGTTTTAACAACCATGCGCTACTAAAATAGTTGTGGCAAACGAATTAATAGTGGTTATAAAAAACCGCTGCTCGCATGGTTAAATTAAATCAGTTATAATGTTAAACTTAAAGTTTAGCTCTCCCTACTAATCTCATTTGGACTGTCCAGATTCAGTTCTAAATGGTCCAGATTTGATTTTTTTTAAAACAATAATTTTTTAAGTAAAAAAATATTTTTTTTAAAAAATAGTAGTTGAAAGATTGCTTTTATTTTTTATTCTGCATCTATTGGAATAATTTTTTTAGAAAAATATAGATTTTTATAAAATCATATCTGGATTATCCAAATCTGATTTGAATGGTCCAGATCATATTAGTAGGGTAAGCTAAGCTTTACGCTTAGCACTGTAACTAGTTGATGCAATCAGATAGACAAAACAACGACAAAATTCATGATAGAGGCAAGACTTCCATGGTCACATTAGTAGATGTTGTCAAGCCCTACTACCTTGGTGCTTTTTCATGAAAAATTTTGTAAAATCTTGTACCGGTTTTAAAAGGACCGTAAATGTTTGAATGTATTAATTTCAAATTTTAAGCAATTAATTATTAATTTTTTATTTATATTTGTATTATATGTTTCTCAATATAACGTGTTTATTTAATTTTATGTGTTGGTGGTTATTTTCAAAGAAATAGATTCAACACTTTATTTCTTATGAATGTCTTATTATACACTCCATCTTGTTTTTTTTATAAGATATAAATAATGAAATTATGCATATAAAAAAGTTTGTTGAAATTGGATAAAGAAAACTCTAATTAACCACTAACAAGACTTTTTACCAATTTAACTAGCTGGTTCGACTCTAGAAATACTCTATCCACTTAATCATACTTGGTCCTGGGAGGATTTGGGGTTTCTAATGCCCCTCAACGTTTTCCTATTTTTCAAATGTTTTTTTTTCTATTATTATATTCTACATATAATGAGTAACATTGTAATATCTTATAAGCAAAGATGAGTTTTCAATTTTTTATGATTTTTTTTAAAAAACAGTACTCTGTAATTTCCTTTTAATTTAGATTATTTTTCTCTAAAAAATATACAAAATTGAAAATTGCATCATTTTTTACACATAAAATATTAAAATATTAAAAAACGTTTGGAAAGTCAGAAAAAATTGAGGGGCCATTAGACTCTCCAAATCCTATGGTGGCAGGGTTAATTTGCCGTCCAAGAGAGCCCTACACTCCTACCCTACCCATCATAATTATGAATTAGAGTCTAACAAATCTCTAAATTGAAGTGAGATAGATTCAAGATAATGAATACTTATGCAACGTAGCCAAGATATGCACTATGTTCCTCAGTTTTCCACACATGGACAGAAACATGAAAGGATACTGGTTTCCATCAAAGAAGCAGTGTGTTTGCGTATGTGTGTGTGTAGATAGATACAAACACGCGTGCGCGCGCGCATAATGCCTAGAAGAATTAATTTAACAGATCAATAATAGCAAGGGACATTATTAATCGTACCTGTTCCAGGGAATCAATATCTCCAAGCCAACGACTGACTTTTCCAGCCCAAGCCCTATTGGCTGCTATCAGACCAGCTATTTCTATGGCCGACTTGGCGGAGGAATAAATGAGACGAAGCTGATCCCATCTCTGTCTTAAATTTTCAACTTCGTCCTCGAGCTTAGAGGAAATTATAGAAAAAGTTTTTGTTCTGAGAAACCTGAAAGACCTGAATGATGCATCAATGGTTCTTCTTGCCAGCTGCCAACGACTCATGATGGCTCACACAGATCTCATCATCTGATCGATGGATGAATTCATGTTTAGAAGGGGATCTGAGTTATAATAATAAAGCTAATCTCATCATCACAAGCTTGGTCAACCTTTTATTTTATTTTATTGTGTTGGAAGAACAGGTGTACGTTGAATTTAAATGGCTAAGTTGATGGTACCGTATGTCCTTTTTATGTTGAATATATTGCAGGAAAGGATCTAGCTAGCACCTACAGAAAGAAGTGGTTGCGGGCGAAATATATATATATATATATAAACTAGAGAGAGAGAGATGAGCTGAATACTTCATTCTTCATATATATCTACATATCGGTACAGTTCTCTTCAATTTTTAATGTGGTTTTTATAAGTGACAAACTGGAAAAAAAATGTTGATGTTGATACAGATCTCGATTCAGCAAGCAAATGAATTATAAATATGCAAATTATGAGGGGTAGTTGTAGTTTGTCGGCATATATGACAAGTCTTTGTGGTCTGAATAAACTTTCCCCCCATCAAATTATTTATTGTCCATATGCATACGTAAAATGGATCTCTATATATATTTATGGAAAATCCTATAAAATACCTATTAGCATTGGCTTCTGGATTCTTATCACCTTTGGCATAATTGTCCTCTGGACTCTTTTCACCTTTGACTTATATATAACTCCGTCAAATTTATATTTATATGAACATATATATAAAAAAAAAGGCTGTTAAAGGCACCAATTATGTGGATAAATTAAATAGTACTGAGCATTGTTGTCAGATTCGTAAATTGATTTGTTAGGCTTATCATTTTTACAATTCTTCCTTAAACTGGTGTTAGCTACAAACTCTGTTAAACTCATTAGTTTAATCACCAAGTTTGCTGTTTTTACTTTTTGACTTTATGAAATTGTGTCAATTTATTCTTAAATTAGTGCCAATTCTTTGAATTTGATTATAATAAGAGGCATCCTATAAAAACTTCATAGAAAATTCTTTGTTGAGTATGGTAAACTATAGATGTTAATTGATTTAATTTCAATTATTTGAATTTTAAATATATTTAAATCAAATTATTATCATTTTTTTATATTTTAGTTATTTAATTATATGCTTTTAATAGCTATTCATTAATAAAAATAAACTCTTAGGAGTCCATGGTTCAAGTTTACGATATGAATTTATATCATAGTAGCAAATTTGCTTAAACTCATGAGTTTGACAATTTTTATGTTGAGTACTCTATAAAGGGATAGAAAGAACGTATACTGCTTAAGAAGTCATTGAATGAGACTTTTTGGAGGTGTCGGGTTTGAATTCTAGAGAAGGAAAAGGTTTGCCTTGTGTGTAAAGTACTTAGATAGAAACGGAATTAAAAAAGGAATGAAAATATAATTGAAAAAAAAAAAAGAAAACAAATTGAGTTTAAAAATATGTCTTGGAGTTCTAAAAGGAAATTATTATGTGAAGCAATTTAATTATTCAAAAATCCAATAACAACTAATAATCAAAAGTATGAAAATTAATAACAGATTTTAGTTCAAAACTAACAATAGTTTTATATACTTCTCACTTTTCATGTGCAAATTTTAGTGATTTTTTGTAGTTTACTTTGACCGTGGATTTAGGGGAATACCTTGGCATGCCTATTTTACATAAACGTATTTCGAAGTCTACATATAAATATATCTTGGACAAGATGGATGCTCATTTGGCTGGGTGGTAGTTGAATATGTTATCTATAGCAGCAAGGCAAACATTGGTTTCCTCAATGTTATCAGCCATGCAAACATTGTCTCTACCGTTAGGAACTTGTGATGAAATTGATAAGCGTTGCCAAGATTTTCTCTGGGGGAGCTATTCTACTAAACCTAGGACCCATTTAGTCTCTTGGGAGATGATGTGTAATTGCAAGGAGGGCAGAGGCTTAGGCCTTCGCCAAGCACGTTATCATAATAGAGCTTTCATAACAAAGCTTGTATGGGCTCTAATTGTTAAATGGGATTCACTTTGGGTTAAATTCTTGTGCAAAAAATATAAAACAAGCTCTGGTCTTATTCCACAAGTTCAGAAGTGTCGTCTGAAGTCTAGTACCTAGTAGGGCATCAGGAATAATTGGGATGTTGTAGCGGATAGTACGACATGGTGCATTAATAATGGTTTAATACTTCCTTTTGGAAAGATGTGTGGGTGCCTCATGGTGATAGGTTAGAGAATTTAGTGACTCAACCTATTTTAGATGTTGCCATGGAGGGGAAAGTGGCTGAATGTATTACAGTTTCTAGCCAATGGGATTGGCACAAATTTGCACAAATTTGGGAGGGGAAAGTGGCTGAATGTAAATTCTTTAATGAACTTGATTTAAATGAATGGTTGTCTTGGTGCATCACACAACGGGAGTGGATCCAAGGATATGAATTTTGCCTTTGGTTCACGATATTGTGTCACCATATTTGGTTAGCTCGAAATGATATACTCTTTCAACATCATATGTGGAGTGACTCATCAATTATTGCGCATACACTGCATGTCTGTCTTGGGGTTCTCCTAACCCTTTACAAATAGACGACACAGTATAAGTTAATACATGATGGATCCCTCCATCTTCTAATCAAATTAAAATTAACATTGATGGATCTAGAAGTGAGGCTTTTGGTTTATGCACTTGTGGGGGTGGTATTAGAAGTTACAAGGATTCATGTATCAAATTGGGATAGAATTTGTTATTTTAAGCTTGCATAGGATGGAGGATTTAGGAAAGTTATCTTGGAGAGTAACAATGGCAAATTTCTCCACCCTATCCAATCCCCAATATTGTTGAACCATCTAGATTATAGTATCATTGTTGAGGTACAAGCGATGTTCAACTGTGATTGGGAAGTTGAATTGGTACAGTGTGATCAAGAGTCCAATATGGTTGTAGATATTTTGATAAGAGAAGCTTGGAAAATACCAATCGACCTGGTGATAGTAGATACTCCTTCGGAGCATATGGAACATTTTCTATTATGGATCTTCAACATGTTTGTAGTGATATAGGCTCAGGTGGTTAGTGTCAATGAATTTTGTTTGGTACATATGAATTAAGCACAAAACGGAAAACCCAAAACATAAAAAGACCACCATGTCCCAAGATAAAAAGAAAACTTCTAAAATTCAACCCTTCAGCAAATGACCATAATCAAACAAATTCAAAGTCAACTCATAAACTCAATCAACGTATGAATGATGAAATCAAATATAGAGAAGACCATAAAACATAAATCTTCTTCATTCTCCATAGAATAATTAAATCACTGTAGAATATTTGAGTTATTATTGAAGTTTCACCTTCTGATCTCAATATACTTATTTTTTTAATGCAATTTTTCAAAATAACTATTCAAACATCTTTCTTTACTGTTACTGTGTTTAAAAACAATTTATGAAATTTGAAAATATAAAAACATAATCAAATAGGCCCATAATGTTTTGATTCACATTAACTCTGTCAAATATAGAAAATCATTCATTCATTTTTTATTTCACTAACATATATATAAGGGTATA
>QFDD01006839.1:0-14247 GCA_006871305.1 Vachellia collinsii
TTTTTCATTTTTCATGTCTGTTTTTTTATTAAAATAATTTGTAAGGATTTATTTTTTTTTTCTAAAGGGTTAGTTTGAAAAGATTTATAAAATAATAATTTTTTTTATTTGGGGTGGGGGAGGGGTGGCCCCCCAAATTTTGGAGGATATTTTAATTTTAAAAAAAAAAATTTTCCAAACTCGTTCACCAGGTTGACGAGGAAGATAAGGGTTATTCTGATCAGGGATATAATGAGGCAAAAAAAGACCATTATTATTATTATTATTATTATTATTATTATTATTATTGGGTTGACGAGGAAGTGTTGTGGTTGGGTTTGAAGTGGAGAAGATGGTGGTACTGCTTCTGGTGTAGGTTTAGGCGAATTACTTTGCACCTGTGGGACTGTTGGAACACCATTATTATTGTTGGGTTGATCAAGTGGTGGTGGTGGTGGTGTTGGGTTTGGAGGTAAGTTATTGTGTGGCAATCCAGGCATGGTTACTGAGAACCCAGCTGACGATTGGAGAAGATGACGAGGAGCTCCTGAACTTGGACTCATCAAGCTCGAAAATGAAATAGCCATCAGAAGCAAAGTAACGGGGATGGAGTTCTCAGCAGGAGAAGCCATGGCTGCTGCTGGATTGTGAAGTTGAAGAGAGACTGAACAAAGATTGATGAGAAGAAGATGGATCAGTGTACGTACGATATATATCTTTGGTTAATGTTTTGGTGCTGATGATGATGATCCAAGGGTCTTTATATAGATAGAGAGGTTGGTATGTATATAGATCATGGTTTTTATTAAAGAAACATTAAAGAGACTTTTGAGATCTTTTTTATAGGGTCACCAATTTATTTATTTTCCTTCATTTTTTTTTGTTATATACTGCATTCCGTCCTTAATATAATATATAGTTGACTAATTTAAAGAGATTAAGAAATTTAAATAAATTACTTTAAAATATCTAATTTATCATTTTTTCTAGGGAGAATTAGAGAAAATTCCTCCATTAGGGAATTAATTGTTAAATGAGACCTTATATACAAATGCAACTCAGCTTCTACATATGCAACTGAGCTTTCACATGTTCAACTGAGTAGATTCAATTCTCCTATGGGGGATTTTTCCCTAATTTTTCCTTTTTTTCTAAACCTTTATTATAAAATGATATGTAATCTAATGAATAACATGCATAAATATTTCAAAAACATCACGTAACATATGTTATAATTATTAACTTTCTTAATCTACCTAAATTGACTTAAGGACTGATGAGGTAGTATAATTTATATATGTGATTGAAAATAATCCATGTGAAGATATTGTTGTGTAGACTATTGTTGATGGCCTTGGCTGAAGAAAACTTGCCTGAGTGTGTATAATTAATAATGTCTCCTAGGTTTGGCAGCCTTCAAAAGGATCGCGTTGGTATTGGAACCAAATTTTAGGTGGATGTTGGACGAGAGAGATTATTAAGTAGGAATGGAATAATATAGGATAAGAAATAATTGTGGTTTAATTATATTTCTAGAATTTATCTTGATTTATCGTTATTTTGTTATTTTTTTATAAGGATTAATTAAGATAATTAGGATTAACTTTGCTGGTGTTGTTAATTATTTTCTACAAGTAGCTCTAGATTTTCATTTTGGACCGTAAACTTGATTATTGAATTTTAAAATACAGATTTTTTTTTCTTTGCCATCTCTTGGCTTCTCAGCTCTCTCGTTTTCTCTCATTTCATCTCCTCCCTTTCTTCTTCTCCTTCTCCTGGTCTCCTATCTCTTCCCTTCTTGGATTTACAAGATCAATTACACACTTCTAAATAAAGTCCCATATCATCATATGTTTTTTCATTAGTCTTATAAATATACAATGGATTAAGGTGTAAAAATATTATGAGGAACTGCTGAGATAGTTGGATATGGTGAAACTTTACCCATCAATTCTAAAAAAAAACGATAAAAGCAAATTCACATCGAAGGCATGACGTCCTTATAGCTATATCTGCTTAATAAAATCAAATTCAAATCAAAGTAAATGTACAAAAATGTTACATTATAGCTATATCTGCTTAATAATCTTGATCATTCTAATCTCGGAGGCACCATGCAGAAGGTACAAGTTCGCTGTTTCTATATTTTTCAATCACTGCTCTTTATTTAAAATTGATGTACTGTTAATCCCTACTCACTGGAGGCAACTCTTTTAACTTTAGCTTATACCTCCTTTATTCATATATAATTAATTTGATCATTTTATCAAACACAGAAAAAATAAAAATCTGCTACAGAATATTTTGGATGAATCTGCAACGGATTTTGCAATAACATATTTAATTGATTTCGATAAAACACTTATGTATACTATTAGATTATCATATCAATGAATATTGAGTCTAATTGAAGTGGTCAGTCTTTCACAAATGTGATGTGCATGTTTCAAGTAGCACTTCATAAAGGGGAACAAATCTAAGATGATTAAGGATTATGGTCATGACTGATTAGTTTATTTTGTATTTTATATATTTAATTAGGACTTTGCACATTCGGATTATTTATTAAGTGTAGTTCTTTTGTAAAATCCATTAGACATATGAGTTGTGAAGAAATAGGAATTTCAAGAATATTATTTAATACTCTAGTGGCATAAGAGCTCCATGGTTCGTCATGGGTTTAATCGTATTTATAACCTCAAGCAGTTGGCATCCACCCTCTATTTTTTTTAAATATTATTTAATATATTGTTATTATATTGCAACATCCTCGATTAATTTGTGTAGGTGCATCTTATCATTCATATCTTCAAAGTATTTCAGAATTTTTTTTTTATCTTTTGAGTCACTTGTAGATTGCAATTAAGTTTAATTTAATATAAATACTGAATTTACTAATTAACATAATGGTTAAATAAGTCCTAGCAGAGAGAAGAGAGGACATCTACATCGTCTAGTAACTGCATTATTGTATAATAAGCAATAATCTCCATATCAATCACATAACATAAATTTCACACAGAACCAAAAAAGAAGAATAAAGGGCATAACGTTGTACACAACTCTTCCTCACACCCCTAAGCAGAAGAGAGTAATTAAAGCCAACAGAAATGAATTACATATAATCATGACATTAGGAACCGTACGTTTTCATATATTAATTAGAAGGAGGAGGAGAGAAGAATGGAATAGAAGGGATACTAGTTGGGATAGTGGGAATAGAAGGAATGTTTGGGAACCCGTTTAAGGAAGGCAATGGAGGAATAGAGACTTGTGGGATTGTTGGAATGGTAGGTATAGAAGGAATATTAGGGATGTTTGGCTGAGGAATCGTTGGGATTGAAGGCAAATTACTTGGCATTCCGGGCATGTTTGGTATCGAAGGTTGTGTCGTTTGGAGAAGACGACGAGTTGCAGAACTCGAGCTCATCATGCTTGAGACTGTGAGAGCCAGAATGAAAGTTACGACGATGGAGTTTCCAGAAGAAGAAGCCATGGCTGGATTATATGAAGTTGAAGATCAGTGAAGAAGACAATGGAGGAAGATGAAGATATATATGCTTTGTGTTTGTGTTCTGATGAGAAAATCAATGAGGTTTATCATCTTATATAGATACAGATAGATGCAGAGATATTAGAGGTTCTCAGGTTAGGAGAACCATAAGAACCACATAGACGCTTTTAAGATCTTTTGTTAGTTCACCAGTTTTTATATATGGTATAATGTATTCTCTTCTGGTTGGATTGATTAGGTTAGTGGTTCTTATTTAACTCCCAACTTTCAAGCGTAGGGTGGCCAACTATATAGTATTTTACAATTTTATTCTAGACTAAGGGTAAATAAAAGCTTCTTATAAACAATAATATCAACAACAATAATTGACTTCGAGTGAAAACCCGTTTGAGTTGGTTTAGCTTCTTCATAACAAATGAGTTTTTTTTTTTCTCCAGATATTCTTTACATTGTTCTCTGTTCATTTGACCATTTGAATACCTTGTTGAGAAATAGTTGTTTATTTTTCCAGCCACTTCTTTTCCAAACTTTGGATCCATTTTTAAGCGTATCAAATTAAGGATACTATTTTCATCCCCGGAAAAAATTTTGATC
The DNA here is from genome assembly GCA_006871305.1 of Vachellia collinsii. NCBI lineage: Eukaryota > Viridiplantae > Streptophyta > Magnoliopsida > Fabales > Fabaceae > Vachellia > Vachellia collinsii. The sequence goes on from QFDD01006839.1 coordinate 4,088, forward strand.
ACATGACTTTAATAATAATAAAACACATGAAATATGGATTAGTATTTTGAAAATGGACTCTCTCTCTCTCTCCTACACACACACAATCACACACACTCTTATGTTCATAATATTGATGCTTTCACAGAAGGTGAACGTCATAGAGAGGACTCCTCAGATGACCCTGATTCACAATGTTGAAGTGTTTGCAATAAAAATTGGGGATATTGGGTTTTTGATACTACTCTCCAGTTTTAGATATAAAAGGTAGACCATATGTTGATTTCAATACTAAATATAAGAACACACTTTTTGTTTCTTTCTAAATTTGTAGTTTCTCTTTATAGCATTCGTATTAATTGTATAAATTAAAAGTATTTCCACTAAAAGGTGCCTATAATCATATGATTAAAGAATATATTTTAGGGAACCAACACATTTATTATAAATAACTAACTTAATTGATTCATTCTTTTAATATCTATAAACTAATTATCGAACTCTTACTGTGGGAAAAATATTAGTGAGACATAATCTAGCATGCTACAACTACAAAATGGACAAAGTATACAATCATACTTTACCTCACAAATTTAATGAAATTAACTAGTTATCAAACATGATTTTATTGTGTACTGTTTTACATTACAATACTTGGAAGACTCATACTGCGTATAATTCTCTAATGGTCACATAGAGAAAGTTATGACATAGTGGTCTTATTAGTCCTTATTTGGATTAGCGGTAGAAGTTAATTTTTTAACTTAATTTACTGTTTACGAAATAAGTATAGAAGAAGAATTTTGTTTTAACTTATATAAACATGCTTCTTCAATGTTAATACATGGCCTTAGTCATACATGCTTCAATAGCTAAGTATGGACTTTTTTTTTTGGCCCGAACATGATGGATTTTAGCTCATCACTGCAAAAGAACAAAGAATTAGCCACAGAATAGTGGTTTCCAACTTAAATTTGCAATGGAATTATGTGGCAAAGTCATTTCTGACATAATACTTTTCATCAGAAATTCAATCATGGCAAAGAAGTTTGCGACAGAATATTTAATTAGTGACAGAATTTGTCCATCTCAATTTTTCACGGACAATTCCATAGCAATTTGCCACGGAATTTTCCACAGACAATTCTGTGGTGTAACATCTCGAAATTTGACTAATGTGTTATAAAATGTAATTAAAGCTAATTACAAAATTTTAGATAAATATGAGTAAATTTTTAGATTAAAAGTATTTTAAGAAAATTTGAAAAGAATAAGTAAATTTGTCCAAAATTTATCGAAATAATTATTCTAGTTATTGAAGGTCAAATTTTGAAAAAAAGTTACTCATTGGAATAATTTATGGCATTTTGGATTATTGAAGGGTTAAAAAAACAAGAAGAAGAAGAAGAATCGTGCATGCCACACACGTGGCTAACACTTAAACACCCCTTCCCTTCAGTTTTTCTTCTCATTCATCCTGCTTTTCCGAGGCACAGCAATAGTGAGAAAGGAGAGCAGAGCAAGTGAGAGAGAGCGTCGCCGGCGAAGGAGTGGCTGGAAACCACATGCAACCCAATATTCTGATTAAGCTTCATCCTCTCTCCTCACTTGGACGTAAAAGGTAGAGAGAGAGATGAGAGGGAGGAAGAAGAGGAAGAAGGTACTTCCACCCTCATGCATTTACATTTCTAGGTATGTATAAGTGCCTAAATCACTATTCCACCTTTATTTTTTGGATTTGGGATGTCTTTTGGAAGAAGATGAGGAATTGAAAGCTGACTTTAGAGAGAGGAATTCCAATAACAAGAGAGATAAATGTATGAAAGCTTATCTAGACATAAATGGGAGATATTAGATAGTGATTTAGTGCCTTTTATATTGATTATTGTTGCTGCATGTTGGATTTGTCTCTGTGCGTGTATCAAATCTGTCAAACCCACTGTTTTGGCAACTGCAAATGTTGGTCCGGTTCTGTGAGTTAAAATTATATTTATATATATATGCGCACACGCACACGTTTCAGGTGGAATGACGCCATGGAAATTTAGGAATTTTCTTTTGTATAGAGTGGCTATACGATTGAAAAATCAGGTTTGTGAAGCTGAGAAAACTGATCTGAGTTGTTGATAAATGTTTCTTGAAGTTAAAAGAGAAGCTTTGATATTTAAAGGATGTTTAAAGATTATTAAATTAATGATAGTGGCAATAAAGCATGAAGGGGCGTTATAGAGTTTGAAATGGATAGATGATATATTGATGAAAATATTTACATGCATGTGTGCATATCGGTGGTGTATCAAAACTGTTTGGTTAAGTAATGTTTGAGGATGAAATTGCCACTGATTTAGTGTAGGCATGAATGACGTATAAGTGTTTCTAAGTAAAACAAATCTGATTGTTGTGGTATTAAGGAACAAGTGTTTGGTTTCAAATAGGGAGAGAAGGAAAAGCCATAGTCTGTTTCTCTGTCTGTTTCTCTATGCATATGGCATTGCGAGTGTGTACGAGAATCTTTGGAAATGAATTTTAAAGCTATCACAGTTTTAGAAATATGGAATTTTCAGATTTGGAGGTTTGTAAAAGAGTTAAACATGATTCCTGAAACTGAAATTAGCACAGTAAAAAATTTATTTGAGAAAGGAACGAATTTGTCTGTGTCGTGATTAATGGATTGTGAAGTTTAAAACTTATTTAAGGCATTGTTTGGACAAGTGCATTGCTAGTGATTAACCAATAAATATTGGTTCTTAAAACTTGAAAATTTGGAAAGTTGCTTAACAAACAACAATTATTGAGTATTGATTTAAGAATATGTGTTGCCTATAACAATTAAATAATTTTTCTTGAAAGAGAATAATGAGGGCTTCAAACAGAAGCTTGAACCATTGTACATGGAATGAGTTATAATTTTTCATAAGTAATTGAAAAATTCAAAAATCAAGGTAAGGAAGTGAAATAATGTAGAGGGATAGAAGTGAGGTTAGGAGAGAAATATGAGTTAAATAAATCTCGATAAATGTATAATTAAAGTACATAATGTTATACATGTATATTTTTAGGATTTGATATCTGTTTGAACATCCCGAGAAGGTCTGGAAAAGGGATTATTGAAAGAGGTAATGATAATTAAAGAAAAATAGGTAGAAACCATTGTTATCTTATTCTTATGTATTTAATTCTGTATGCTTATTTGTGCCATGTGTGTTATGCGTGCTATGATATGTGGATCAATCGGTTCTGTGAAAGAACGATTGTATGCTCTTAACAAAGTGGTACTCATGAAATAGAGTACGGATATTGCTTTGCAAGCTTTGTAGAATAGTTGGTTCTAAGAAGGAATGGTTATTCGGATGCTCAATGATTGAATGGTACTCAAGTAAGAGTACATAATTAACATCGTTAAGTTATAGACCAAAAACAAAAATTCGTTCAAAGTATAGGGGTTAAAACTAAAATTGGTTAAAAGTATATGAACATTTTAAAACTACATAGACTAATAGTTTTAGATAGGATAAACTTGAGGAATTAGGACCACCACTTTTAAATTTTAGAAACTAAAATTCAGATTAGGGTAAATTATAAAGACCAAAAATAGGTTTACCCCATCATAAAAAAATGTCTCCATCAAACTCGAACATAGGATCAATCTTAGAATGAATCATAGCATAACGCAAATCTCTCCACTTGGAAAAACCGGAAAAAAATCAGAAGCTTCAAATTCTTTTCTGTTGTTTCTCAAATTGAAGTTCATTCCTCCCAGTTCATCACCACCCCCAAATAGACCATCCGAACCACCAAAGAATGCATCAAATACATCAAAAGGATCAACCTGAGTGATTCATAAGACATCATAAGTAACTAACATATAACTGGTACTCGACATAGAGCCGAGCATCTCCAAGACTAAGAAAAGAGAAGGCAAGATCTGTTCATAACAAAGGGTTGTAGCATCAACGAAAGACTCGAGTTTCTTATGAACAATGCAGAAAGCAGAAGATTTGACTACAAACATACCCCTGAAGTACTAGCTGATCCTCTATTTTCTCCTTGTAGACTTGCCTCACCAAAGCGATCATATAAAGATCTTTTCTCATCATCTGATAGAACCTCTATACATGCTTTGTTACCACAACAAGGAAAATCAAGAGTTGCAAATATAATGCAAGCAGCTATAACCAACAATCAATCATGGATGCCACAAATTCAATAACCAACATTGCGCCTATATGTATGAAGTATTACAATGGAAAAGCCCAGATTATGAGCATAGGAATAGTGGTTAAGTGAATAAAACTACAATTAGGCCTATAAAAAAAAAAGAATCAAACTATAAAGGATAAAAAACAGATGAATTGGAACTGATAATGTAACCAGAAAACACCTTAGTTGAATCTATGTTGCATTCCAAATGAGCACATGCTCCTGACAAAAGAAAAGGTCGCACTCTTGAGGGCAGAAAAATTACCTCATATGCAGCACTTATCTCCTTAGATTTCTCTTCTGCCCCAGGGCTCTTGTTCATATCATATATGGATGATACTAAATAAAAAATCACGTTTTTAGAGGCATATAACAAGAGCTTCCAGCGCAGATGAATACATTACTTTGTATCCATGTTTATAAATCACTTAAAATCTAAAAAAAGAATAGAACTCCAAATCTCCAGTAACAACGTTTATAATGACATAGAAATTTATTGATATAATATAAGGAGGACCATCCATGAACTATACAATTATTTGAAATAGAATGGGGAAATGAAAGCATATAAAGAAAAAGAGGCCAAAAGTACAAAAAATAATTAAACTAAAGGTTCTTTTTTAGCAAGGGATTTTCCTGGATCTGGTTTGAATGTTTAATTTACTTTGCACGTAATAAAAGGAAAGAGGCTAAAGAATGTTTGCCCCAACAAACTAACATAAGCTTCAATTCAAACGATTTGTTACACACACACACACACACGCATTGTGATCAAATGTTACCATCCAAAGTTCAGCGGCAATGTAATAAAAGCAAACTGGGGAGAAATGGGGCCAAAGAACCGAACATACCAAACATCATTTTCCAAGAAACCAAATACAAACCGCAGCTATAAAACTTAAGAAACATCAGTTAGTCAAGAACAATCACAAAACAACCAACCTTACGTGCTAGTTTTCTGTAAGCGCTCCTAATCTCTTGCAAAGAAGCATTCTTACTAACTTTCAAAGTCGAGTAGTGGTCACTTCCGGTGGCTCTGGCTACCACACAGCGCCAGGGTTTCCTGCGTACAAAGACAAAACTTGGGTTCTGGAAGTAACCAATTTTAGGAAAGAATTCAGAATCAACAGCACACAATCCGAAGCCAGGAACAGCCGGTGGTGCGCAAGAGGCCGGTAGCACATTGGGTCCAACCAAACGTTTGGAAATTTGATTGAACTTGGATAGAGAGGGGTTGATCTTTGCATAGCAAGAAGGACTATGGATTGAATGCATCTATGGGAGGGTTCCGCTCAGAAATTGAGTAAATGGCGATTCGTGGAAGGGTGCAGAACGAGACGAAAGGGTTTAACGTGTGCTAAAACGTTTGAACAAAAGCCCAAAAAGGAAGGAGCGAGAAATACAAAAAGCAGAGAATATGAATTGAGGGAAGTTGTTGAGGAAGAGAGTGAGGAGTGAGGACCACCGCAACGCCACGCTAAGCTCCTTCTGGGAAATGCCAAGGTTGAAGCTCCTTTCATGCACAAGTCATTCAAGCCTAAAGCTGAGCCGAACAGGCTCATCCCACCGAGCGATTTGCTCTCTCACCGCTCCTTTTCCTCCCACAACGCCTTGTCAAATTAATAATGTTAAATTTTGTTAGTTTAATAATAATAAAGTAACAATTTTTAGTCGGCCAAAAAAAATGGTGAAAATTTTTAAATTAGGAAAAATTAATCAGTAAATTTTTGTGGTTTTATATGAAATTTAATTAAGTACTTGTACTTGTTTTTATTAATTAAGCACCTAATCAACATCCACAATATTAAGAATACGGAAATAATCCTTGAAATTGAGAAAACCTTAAGAATTCGATAAAAAAAGAAAACAACTATAGATAAGAGGCATACTTAAAAATCAAATTAAACCATAAAGAATGAAATTTTGAAGGGTTTGAAACTTGCATAATATTTTGAAGTTTGCTATTGATATTGTTATTGTATGTAACTAATGGCTTATAAAGAACGTCTCTTCCACTCATTATTTAATTAAAAGATGTCAAACATGATTATTGTAACATTCTAAATTTTATTTTTATACATTAATTATAATTAAATAACTATTTTGATGAAAGAATTATTAGGCAATTACTGAAATTTAAAAAGAATTAATAATAATTTTTAAAAAATAAATAAATATAATAATAGAATAATAATAAATGACAGTAAATACAGTTGGGCCGTGGTGACAGAAAAGGAAGGAAAAGAGAGAGAGGGAGGGGGGTGGCAATTGTAGAGTGTGGTGAAAAGAAGGAAAAAGACGAATAAGAAGAAGGAAAGAAAGAAATAGAGAAAAGAAAAAAATAATAATAAAATAAGATAAAAATATGTGTGTGTTGGCAAGGTGTAGAGTCGGAAAAATGGGCCGAGCCCGTCGAGCCGGTCCGATTAAACCCGTTTAAATCGAGGGCCGGGCCTGTAATTTAGTGTCAAAAAAGGGAGTTGGGTCTAAAAGGGCCGGTCCTGCAGGCCTGAGGGCCAGCCCGTTTAGGCCCTCCAACTTTTTTTTTTACTTTAAACATTTTTTATTCTTCCTATATTTTTCTTACCGTTTATCTAATGTATTATATTATAACAATTTTCTCTTTTCCTTCAAATTGTAAAAGAAATTTTTTCAAGTTAAATACTTATTTTCAGTTATTGAATGTACTATATAAAGACAAACACAAGACACATATATATTTTCACTCCTTTAATTCTTATTCTTTCCAATTTTAATATCAAACTTGTTGTGTTGTTTGCCACATACAAACTACTTTTTAAAGGCCAAAATTCAAAATGTATTATTTTAACTTGAACTATTTGAATAAAGTGAAAATATGTTAAACATACATGTGATCCATGGGCCGACCCATGACCCGCGGGCTGGCCCATGACCGACAGACTTAGGTGTCGAACAGTAAAATTGGGCAATGAATGTAAACCTTTATTCTATCATTTTATTTATTACATTAATAACATTTAAACATCTTCTTACTTCTAATTATAAATCATTTGACTACTACTAAAAATAATTTTCATGTCCAACTTTGCCAAAGACCGAAAATGATGGTGGTGGTAGTGATGTTACGAATAAAATTTTTGATATTTTTCACCTCGCTGAAGTAGAGCCTTCTGCGCCAATTCCTAATGAAGCTCAGTCAAATTTAACTGTCCTTGAAATTAGAGATAGTGATGAAGATTGATGAAGAAAGAAGTTTATATTGTATGATTTGTGAACTTAAGTTTAAGATCTTCATAATATTCATTATTATCGATATAGTTATTTAAATAATTAGATATGACTTTCTATGTTTTTGAGTAAGGGAATTGTATTGGTGTTAAAATTAATGTTGTATTTTGTAAAAAAAAAAAGATTAAAAGGGCCTCAAGCCCGCGGGCCGGCCCGCGGCCCGACCTTTCAAGGGTCGGGCCTGAAAAATGTGAGGAAATTAAGGGGTAGGGCCTAAACAGGCCGACCCGTTTAGACCCTAAACCCTATAGGACCGGCCCTAATTCCCCACTCTAGCAGAGTGTGTGGGAGGTGTGAGGTGTTATAAATAGCCCCACATATTCCCTTCTTTTCTCCATTTCGTAGTGAAGAGAGAGGAGGGAGCAAACTTATTACTATCTTTCAGTCATCTGAATTTTGTTAGAATAATTTAACTAAAATCTCTCTCTCTCTTGATAAACTTTCTTTATAGAAGTTTGTTATTACTTATTGATATTGTATGTAACTAATGGCTTATAATTAAGGAACCTCTCCTCCACCCATCATCTAATTAAACAATGTCAAACATGATTATAACACAAACCTTTTTATTCCGAAATTAATTTTCATGAGAACTATGTTGATCAAATTGAAAAAAAAAATACAAAATAAATAAAATGGAAAAGTGCCATTCTCTTTTGATTGGACTTGTTAATAATGCAAGTAAATTTTGAGCATTATGAGATTGAGATCCAGGAGGAACAGAGTTTCAAGTATAAGTAATAATATCATACAGTACAATAAAAAATCTGCGATGAGTGAAATATATAGTACAAGCAACTAAGAAATTAAACTGAAACCACAAATAGCTATCAATTGTGGTGTCCTTGACAGACACAAAAAACATATAATGCCCCATACAATTAGTAAATAGAAAATATTATAACCTTAAATCATATTTTGCAGTCGATCGCTAGTAATATGGGAACAAATGACTAAAAAACCAGACATGGGGAGAGAACATTAATTGTAAATAATAACCTTTTACGTGATTAATCAATCAAGAATCAGACACAATCAAATAAACATGTAAAAAAGTTACCATCATCTTTCAAATTTAAATATTCTTTGACTAATTTACAAATATATCATCACATGTTTAAATTTTGATCCAACTATGGAGGTAAGAAGTGAAGAGGATCTAAGTAGCTGAGGGTGGGTGATAGATCTTGGCATCTTATCGTATCGGTTATTTCCGATGATCTCAACCATAATATTTCTAACCCACATATTTTCTCTTCTCGTTTCCCTTGATTTGAATGAGTCTCCAGGCTCCAGACTTTTTTTGAGATGGTTATTTGCTAAGTTAGACTTGAGTATTTGAGTAATGTTGAACTCAATTGATTGTAACTTTTCTAAAGATGTTTTTCTTTTTGTATTCACAGGCATTCAAATTAAAGACATTGTAAGTAGATCAGATAGTGAGTTCGTTCTCCTATTTACCGTAGAAGACTTGTCCTCCTTTGAGACTGAGTCACTGCCTCATTATGATGATCCTGAGGCCACTGGCTCTGTGACCTGGGTTCCTGAGCAGCAAGATGGCCAAGAAAAGGACCAGGGAGATGGGGTACCGATCTCCCTTCAAGCCAACAAAGAAGATGCCACTCAGTTAAAGTCTCTGCCAGTATCGACACCTCAGGCTCTGGGAAGTGAGAAGGAACAGCAGAATCAAGAAGAACAAGGTCAATCTCTATTGTACTCCATGGCTTATCACATGATTGGTTCACTAGGCTTTGTATCCAACAGTCTGAAGGAAATGGGCCTGACCCATCCTTTTAGTCCATGCATTGTATTTCTATAAGCTATTGGGTTTGGCCCATTTTCATTGTTATATAGACATTAACAATAATGTGTCATTTCCTTTACATGTGTGCATATGTGTTGGCTTATTTTGAATAATTTTATACTATACGAAGTATATATATGTGAAAGACATTTTGCCTCGTAGAGCATAAAATAGCCTCTCTGATTCTTTTTCTTAAAGTTGATCTTGGTGTTTCTCAAGCACCTCATTTTATTGAATTAGGGTAGCCTTGTCCATACACACACATATATGAAATTTGAGATGAGTCATACGTTTTATGACTTTAATAATGCAACTTTTTTAGGTAATATAAGTGATAAAAAAAAAAGGAATGCAAGGGAATAGATTGTGTTAAAGATTGATTGGTAATAACAAACTCCCTCAGAGCAAAGCAAAACATAACTAATTGTCCTGTTTGTCCTTATGAGTGTGATTGTGAGGAGACTATTCTTCATTCGTTGAGAGACTGTGAGAGAGCCAGAAATGTGTGGGTGCGTTTAATTAACCCTTTATATATAAATACTTTTTTCTCTAGTGATTTGCAGGTTTGGATCAACTGGAACCTGAGTAATAGCCCACAAGCTAGGATGATGTCACGATGGTCCTGGAGCAGAATATTTGGAGTAGCTTGCTGGATGATCTGGAAAAATCGTTGCTGCAAAGCCTTTGGTGAAAGCACTATGCAACCAGAGGAAATAGTGTCCAAGTGCTCTTATCAGCTTATGGAGGGAGTGGAAAATGGTCGATTCAAACACTCAATGTATCAAATACCAGAGCGAGAGAGTTCCAAGTGGAGCTTTCCCCCATCAGGCTCGATACGGATGGATGTGGATGGCTCTGTTACTAGCCAAAAACATGCAGCCTGTGGAGGGGTTTTGCGAGACGAACA
>QFDD01006840.1:0-14679 GCA_006871305.1 Vachellia collinsii
CTGAGATAATGATTTCTTGAGGCCGTCGGAGACGTCGATGGTGTTGAATTCTTTTGCAGAATCGAAGAAATAGACCATACCATGGTTGATTTGGGGAGTGATCTGGTCGAGGAAGGAGAAATTATAGCGACGAAGATGTTGAGGTGTGGGAGACGAAGGTTTCACCATTTCTGCAGAGATTACTTCAACTTGTGAACTCATTTTCTCTGTGTGCTTCTCTCTCTCTCTCTACCGTGTTTGTTTGTGATTTTATTATTTGTCCACAAACAATTCACTCTTTATATATAGCACCAATCACTATTTATACATCGCTATTTTTGTCCTTTTCTTACTTAGGGAAAAAATGGTTTTCGTGTTATAAACAACGATACTATATATTAAATATGGTTTTTTGGGCCCAATGGGATCAAGTCTGAAGTTGCGTGCTTTACGACGGGATCTTTTGGAAAATTAATGGGGAAATGGTCGCTTTGGTGACTTGCACATGCAGTGTGTGTGTGTAGCCTGTTTCTTGAAACTTGATATGCAAGACACATGTACCTAAAGCCACAAAAATATTAAACACGTCTATTATATTGATGACAAATGGAATTGGGTCTAGTGAGGCAAGTAGTTCCTCATAACCACTATTATATCTAATATATCCTTCTCCAGACTGTCTTAAATTACCGAGGGAGAGATGTGTCCACATTTATATATAATAGTGATTGGAACGGTATTGTCTAAGTAGAAGTAGAAGGACGGATATACTTAACATAGAAAAAATGGAATGATAAGCAATTGGAAAAAATATTCCACTGAAATACCTCCGTGAGCCAATATTAATATGGGTTAAAGTACATTGCTACCTTCTATGAGAGGAGCATATTTGTTCTGGAAATTTTTGGTAGAGCAATTTCACCCTAAATGTATAAAAACGTAGCAATGTTTCCCTGATTTAACGAAGAGATAAATAGATGTCTGTCATATAGGATAAGATACCACATAAATGTCCATGTGGGATAATACTACCTTGAAAGATGTACATTTTTGTCTTAGAAGTTTTCTCAAAGGAGCAATTTCGCCGTAGAAGTTTTTTTCAGAAGGAGAGTGATATGGACACCTAATTAAGTGGCATCTTATTCTACGTGGCAGACATCTATTTGCCTTTCCGTTAAATTAGGGCAACATTGCTACATTTTTATACTTTTAGGGCGAATATGCTTCTTCAAGGAAACTTACAGTACAAAAATGTACCTTAACCCTATTAATATTCATAGGATCATAAAAGTTATGTGTTGATTATAAAAGTTACTACCTTTAACTCTTAATATAAGAGTTGTTTAATTTTTTTAGGGAGATTAAAAAAGATAAGTAATTTACTTGATTATAACATTTATTTTGAAATACTTATATATATTATTAGATTATATATTTAAGGTAGATTAGTTTATATGAAAATGATAAATATATAAGTTAATGCTTAATGCTTAACTTCCCAAAAAAAATTAACTGAATCTTATATTGAAGGACAGGGAAATGGTTAATTGACCAGCACTTCAGAAAATTGTTTTTCCTTTAAAAACCCGTCCTTTTCCTTCTCTTCAACTGATGATTCCATACATTTTTCTTCTAAATTAGAAATTTCTTCTCCTTCCCCAATTGGATCATTGCATTTCCTTAAGTGTAATCAAATTTTCCTTTAAACATTTGTGGAATCTATTAAGAGTACGTAATTAGTTCTCAGAATCTCTTGATATAACGAAACAAATCACTTGAAAAAAAATCTCTGCGAACATTATATTAATATCCGTCTTTATAGAGTCTTCAGTAATTGGTTGATATTTTCTGAATAGATCATGCATCTAGTTTCTCTAAATTAAACCCAACTAATCATCACTTCTACTATATCTTAATAGAATTTTAATAATAAATTCTAACCGTTGAATGGATGAAAAAAGAATTTCAATAATAAAAGAGACGTATGTGTATTTAACTTGTAAGTTTAAAAAAGGTGTCTACATATATAGGCTTACAAAATAAGGAGCGGGATTCTGTTGTTAAAATAATTAGAAAATTAATATTTTTGTTGATAACTCTCCAATTTTTAATATATTTAAGATATATTTAGAGAGTTATCAACATAATTATAGAAGATTCTGAATTTAAAATAACAAATCTATCAAGTTAAGCGTTATCTTGGAGATTCATCATAATTATATTAGATAATAATAATTTAAACATTGTTTTTAGAAATTTTGATTTTGTTTTATTTTGGTTTTTCTTTATTTTTATATTGTTATTTTTGTAGGAAGTGACGGAAAGAGAAGATCTTGGCAAATCAAGAGGTAAAGAAAGATGAAAAGATGAAGAAAGAAAAGAAGGAGCAGTGGAGGTTTGGATGATGAGCAGCACTTTTACACACACATATATAGGGGAGGTGCCTGATACAAGTAGACACACATCCAAGGCAACACACGCAGGAGCTAAGATTCAGAAAAGAATCAAAGATAGAGAAGGGATCAGGAGAGAAGGCACACGCAATTGAGATCATTCAGTGGAGAGTTCTTCGTCATCATCGGCTTCGTCTCTTTTTCCATTTTCTTGTTGTTTATGCTTTTCTTAAATCTGAATATTATTATTATGGATTTAATTAAAGCTATGTGTGGCTAATTTTCTTTAGATATAGAATAATTATGAACTGATTTAAAAATTTGACCATATGTGAACTATTTATTTATATTTAATTTTAATTTTATTTATTTAGTTTAAATTCTATTGTCGGTTTAGTGTGTGATCAACATTGAGTATGAATGTAGGGAATTTAGATTTACCTTGGAAGAGGTATTTTAATTGAACATTTAAACTAAATAATGTGATATTAGATTTATTCTAATTTTCCTTTAGGATAAGAATATACCTACAAGACTTATATAATCATATTAGAATGAAATTGTTGTAGTTAATACCTCTTGAATGGCTATTTAAGGAATAATAATTTTAATTTTAGAGAGGGTTGTAGATGATCGGAAGACACTGTATCTATTTATACTCTAGATTAACAAGTTAAAATTAAAATATATTTATATGAGTAATTACATGCTCTAAAACTTAAAAAAAAAATTAGCAACTCTAGATTGCTTGTGTCAATTAATATCTTCTAGCGCATTAAAGTTAATCTTTTAGTTCATTTGAATTTATATTTTGATTTGTTCAACTTAAACAAAATCCAGCTTTATAGTGCCTACTTATCTATTAAATTAAATCTCTGTGGGATCGACCTTGATTTACCATATATTATTTTTGCGACCCGATGTGCATAATTAAATTTTGGTAGCATCATTGTTCCCTATGTTTTCACTCGATTGCAACTTAATTCCTACACTTTAACTAAGTATAATGACTAATTTATAATCAAATCAAAACTATAAGAGCTAAGTTGTACCGAGTTAAGGTATAATAATTAGAGTACAATTAAATCAAAACTCTAGGGATCAAAATATTAATTTTTCCTAACACAAGTAAGCATATTTCTACTTTTGTTCTGATAATTTTATTTCCCGACAGCACTTAATTTGCGGGGAGACCCAGCCACAGATGATCAAAGTATCCGATTTTCTTTAATACTTTATTGTATTAGATTAACTACAACTTGACTTTTCTAAAATAATAACATCAAAAGCTCACTGTCCCAACTTGATTTTGGATGAGGCACATGGGTTATTACTTGTAAGCTAAACAACAGGTTGCACTATCAGTCTATAACCAATAAAAAACATATTGTTCCAATAAACAAGTAAATATTTTATAACACTTACGAGATATAAAACTTGACCTTTATAGTCATAAACAAACACATAAGCTTACAGTGATAGATGCAGCGGACAATTGGCAAGAACACCCTATACATATATAAGTGGGAAATAAGCACTAAATTAGCTAGACGAATACAACATTTTAGCGTAACATGTGGAGTCGCATGTAATCAATCAAATCACTAAACTGTCTCTTGAATTGGTCAAACATAATATGCCATGACATGTTGTCATTGGCATGTTGCTTATTTATTGTGTGACTGTTTCGTGATTAATTGCTTTACGTGGGACTGCTTAGTAATCTTTCCTTATTTCAACCGATGGTAGTAGAAACATGAGCAAGAAGTTCCACGTCCGTTCAAACTTCACCATGTCATCCTTGGCCAAGCTGACGTAGGCTTCAATGCCACCATCTGACTTGGCATCTTTAAGAGTGACCAAATTCTTGACCTTCCACGTAGTTGGTGGTACTGCCAACGTGGGAATCCCCCATCCAAAATCAACGTCGTCAACCGGAAACCTACACAAGGACGTGAAACTAAACACAACCATCTCTCCCTTCGCAACTGCCCCAGACAGCGCGTCGGCCAACTTGTGGGAGAGGCATACTCCAACGGCTATGCCGCCGCAATCGAAGACGTTGAATTGGACACTTAGGACTGTGTCGTCGGCAACTTCACCTATGTCGTAGGGAAGCAGTTTGCTGACGTCATCCGGCGACGGGTTGTCGACGACGTGGCTAACGTGGCATCGGACTCTGGTTTCCGTGTAAGGGACGCCGTCGTCGTTACAGTCCACGAGCAAATTCTCGTACATGAGTCTTCCGGCGAGTGGGTAGAAGTGAGTTAAGACTTGAGATAACGATTTCTTGAGAAGATTGGAAGCTCCATTGATGACGTCATCGGCATTGAAGAAATAGACCATAGAATTGTGGAGTTGGGGAGCTATCTGGGCGAGGAAGGAGAGATTATAGTGGCGAAGATGTTTGGGTGTAGGAGACGAAGGTTTCACCATTTCTGTGGAAATTACTTCAACTAGGAGGCTCATTTTCTTGGGAGACACTTTTTCTATTTATTGTCTTTGTTTCTGATTCATTGACCAATCAATATTGCCTCTGTATTTATACTTGTATACATCCGACATGGTCCATATGGATGTGGAAGTATACTATTTCTGTCACTACAATTTTGTTCTTTTCTTGTTGACGTCTTCTAATTATTGAAAGATTTACATATGTCCTCAAGGTCATGGGCTAATGCTTCCTTAATATAAGATTTGGTGGATTAATTTAAGAAACATTAAAAAAGCTAAATACTACCTGTAATTCTTTATATAAGAGTTAGTTGATTATTTTGAGGAGATTAAGGAAGTCAATTAACCGATATAATTATGATTTTTCTTCAAACTAATTTATCTGATTTATAAATTTATATAAAATTTAATAATACAAAAAATATTTTAGAATATAAGGTATAATTAAGTGATTTATTTAATTTTTTAATCTTCTCAAACAAGTTAAATGACTCTTATATTAAGGATTGTAGATAGTGAATTACTTTAAAGTATTTATATTTATTATTTTTTTCAAACTAATTTACATGATTTATAAACTGATATATAATTTAATGATATTTATAGATATTTTCAGAAAGATCATGTAACATATGTTATAATTAAGTAATTTATTTAGTTTTTTTAATCTAATTCAAATTAGTTAACTGAATATTAGATTAAAAATTGGAGGTAGTATTAATTATTAAACATTTTTAGTTGCAATGCAAGTGAATGGTTTGCGTGCAAGCAATTCACACAGATAATAAATTTAGTGATTTATTATTTTCATTGCTCTTGTGTCTTGACGTGCATGGCATGTACTTTAGGCAAAATCTGTCCATTGATGAATTCGGCAGAAGTCATTGACGCATTCCGGTTCGATTCATTTAGCTTCTTCTAATAATTATCAGAGGAGAAGACCCAAAAATAATATATAATTCAAAATTATTTGTCGTATTTTTTTAATCATATCTAGAAAGGTCATGTTGTCCATATTGATGAACTACAAAGAGATAACAATTACGAGAGTAGCTTATTCTTTGTTCATGAGAAAGCCAATTTGGCTATATAATCCCTATACCAGAAAGTGCCATATTTATTCTTTTTTTAAAGCTTATTTAACCGTTTTAAACTAATTCAGATATCATTTCAACTTTAATTTGAGCCTATATTTACTTGACACAAGTATATATGGGTGCATTGATAGCTTTTACAATCATTAACAACATATCCATTATACTGACTGGAGTACTTAATATAATTTGGGTAAATTAAAAAAAGTTAGTTTGTTAGTTAAATAATTGTAATAAATATGAGTTGATTTTCCTAAAATACTATCTTTCATCATAACTACCTTTTAATAAAAATCCTTAATGTATGCAATCAATATGGATACTTTGAGAAAAATTATAAATTTGGGACACAAAGTGTATTGATGTCTTATATTTTTAAAACTAAATCTAATTTCCAATTAACTGACTCTTATATTAAGGTTTAAAGATAGTATTTATATATATTACTATTAACTTCTAGAATTTCATATCATTCAGCACATTTTCTTGGAGTCTTATACTCTTTTTGATATATTTGTGCATTTTTTTTATACTCAAGATAGAAAAATGTATAATTTGTTTTTGATTGCATATTATTGCACAATTTGCATATTTTGACCATAGTCATATATAGTTAGTTTATATTTATAATATTAATCATTTGCAGAACTTTCAAGTGATTATAGTGACTCTACTAAACTTTGGGAGACATGAACTGATGAAAGTATGTATTATTGGATGACATTTACATCAGGAAAAAGAAAAACTATATATGGACAAGAAGAATCAGAGAGTACAAAGGCCTAGGCGCTCCATCAGAAAGCAAAACTCTGTTTTGCTGAGTTAGAATTTCAAGGGTTTGGGAGTATAGCTCCCTTCATTTGATCGAGAGCTATTGTTCTGCGTTTTCCTAGAGACTTTTGGAGTGCTCTGCTACGGTTTGGGCTTTAAAGGAGCTTTTTGAGCAAGGGATTAAGTTCTGGAGTTTCACCTTCTTGGTTTTTCTTGGCTATGATTTTTGTAATATCCCATTTAAAAAAAAAAGAGGGGAAAATACTTGCATGCCTCACGCGTGGCATGCCCTCAGCTTTCTCTCCCATTACTTATCTGTTCATTCGTGCATTGTGCCCAGCTTCCGTGCCTCCAGCTCATTCTTTCTGCCCACAGATAAGCTCCCAAACCCCCAGCTAGCCTCCACTTTTCCATTTCCTCATCAGTTAGCGTCCGAGAAGCAGAGGGAGAGAGAGAACGGCGAGAGCTGGCCTCGTGCATGCCGTGAAGCTCGCCGGAGAAATGTCTGGATCTGCCCTCAGCTCCTTGCTTCCATATATTCTTCCCTCCTCAGCCGTTACTCCCATTCAATAATCCATTCTTCTTTCTTCAACCTCAGCACCCGAGAAACAGAGAGAGAGAGACAGAGAGAGAGAGAGAGAGCAAGTGAGAGCGTCAGGCAGAAGAAGAAGGAGAACTTGCCATTGGAGACGAGGAGCGCTGGGATCACGACTTGGTAAGCTCGGCACCTTTATCTCCATCTCTGAATCTGTTTCTGGGTTGGTTTTGTTTGAGTGATGGGAATTTTGCTGCTGCATGTTCGTTTTTCTAGCTGGTTTTGATGTACCGAAAAACAGAGCTTGTCTTTACTTTCTCCAGCTTGAGTTCTTGGTTCCGAGAGGAAGGGAAAGACTGGGATGTCATAAATATATGGGTCTAGAATAATTATATATATATACACGAGCACGTGAGGTTCAGAACAAGCGTTGGAGAAAGAAAACAAATGCATATGTATGTTTAGATCTGGAATTTGACACTACTAAGAAACAGCTTATTTCCGACGGAATTAGCTACGGAATTTTTTCCGTGACTAATTCCGTCGGAGATCCGTCAAAAATTCTATCGGAAAAATTTCCGAATTTCCGACGTAAATTTTGTCACAGAAAAATATTCCGTGGCAATTTCCGACGGAATTTCGGTCGGAAATTTTCCGTGGCAAATTTAGCCACGGAAACATATTCCGTGGCAAATTTAATTATTATTTAATTATTTATTTATTAATTAAAATAATTATAATTTTATTAATTAATTATTAATTTCAATTTGAAATTTTTATTTATTATTTTTATTTTTTCATTATTATTTAATATTAAAAATTAATTAATATGTTAATTAAAATCAATATTAAATATGAAAATATTAGAAATAATATTTATTTTATTTGTAATAATTTTTATTAATTAATTATTAATTTCAATTTTATATTTTTTATTATTATTTACTATTAAATCTTAATTAATAAATGGATTAAAATCAATATTAAATATAAAAATATTACAGAAAATATTTATTTTATTTGTAATAATTTTATATTAAAATTAATATTTTTTAAAATAATAAAATTTATGAAATTAAAAATTATATAAATATTATATATAAATAATTTATTATGCAATATAATATTATATATATATATATTTAAATATGTGTTTAGAAGATACAAGGTTCTCGCAGCTCAACTGGTAAGGGATTACGCGCGTGCACAGGTGGTCAGGGTTTCGAATCCTGGAGGAGGCAAAAGTGAGAATATCAGGTGGCGACACATGGCGGCTGCAGGAGGCGACACGTGGCAGGGCCTAGCTGTGAGGTGGCGGCTAGCGGAGGTGCCACATGGCATTATTATTTATTTAAAAAAAAAAAGAAATTTGCCACGGAAAATTCCGTGGCAAAATTTCCGACGGAATATTCGGTCAGAAATTCCGTGGTAAACTTTGCCACAGAAATTTCCGTGGCAAATAACCGACGGAATATTCCGTCGGTAATTTCCGACGGAATGAAAATTCTGTCGGTAAATGTTTTGTGACGGTGAAATTTGCCACGGAATGAATTCCGTCGAAAAGTCATTCCGTGGCTAATTTGATGTTTTTTTGTAGCGTGGGAAATAAATGTGTGTGTGTGTACATACATATAATTTATACATTGGAATTTGAGAATATATTGTTGGATTTGGGAATTTAAGTTAATAATAAAGATGCTTTTCAGATAATGAGAGCATTGGTGCTCGAAGCATGTGAGTGTAGGTATATGTATATGCAAGTGTCTTGGATTTAGAAGGGGGAATATATATGTATATGTAAGCACGTGTGTGTAGCTGTGTATATATGTATAAATACTCTGTGAATGGGAAATCAAAGTTCAAAGGAATCAGGGATGCATTTCAAATAAGAGATTAAAGTGCCCTACATTAGTTGAGTAAAGATTTAGGAAAAGGAATTGTTTCAAGTAATTTGGCTACTGTTTGACAAAATTATAAGGAATTGATGGAAGGTTTAAGTGTCTTTAAATGATAAAAGACACTATGTTAAATAGTAAACAAGGATTTAAAATTCTTGGTACTGGTTGGTCAAGTTATAGAAGTTGGTTGAGAAATTAGGAAAGTGGCAAGGATAATGGAGAAAAAAGCAATTGGAGAATTGTATTCAAGAAATAAAGCAATCAATTCTTAATTTTATTTTGAAGTTAGGTCTTAGTGATTTAATTAACTCAAAAAGTTAGTCTGCCATTGATTCTCTCTCTCTGCAGAGTCTAAATGCAAAGACCCTATGCTAAATAACCGACAAAGATTTAAATTAATTATTGTCCCTTTCTTTTTGATTAAGTTGGACAAATGGTTAAGAAAATAATATAAAGGCGTAAAAATAGGGTCAGGAGAAAAGAAGTGAGTAAACCTCTAGAAATATATAATTAACTAATATTATACGTGTATATTTTAGGATTTAATATTTGCCTGAGCATCCCAAGAATGTCTGGAGAAGGGATTGCCGAAGGAGGCAATGGAAATCGAAGGGAGACAGGTAGAAACCCTCTTTATCTTACTATTACATATTTAATTCTGCATGCTTGTTTGTGCCAAATTTATTATACGTGATGTGATAAAATCCTAAAGGGTGATTTCCCTAGGCCACCCGTGAAGGGGTGTTATGCACAATTATTGAGGTGAGACCTTTGACCGTATGTATTTGCCGTATGTGATGTGCACCATTATTGAGGTGAGACCTCTGGTCGCATATTAAATGCAGTATGAATATGTGGCCTGTTTTTGTATGATTATGAATTATATATGATTATTTGATAAAATGTGATTTCTATGAAAATCTCACCCTTCCTTTTCAACAAAATACAGTTAAAGTGAATAGCTCAAGAGGTATGGAAGTCGTGACTAAAGAGGCATAGAAGATAAGAACGAAGGAGAATGAAGAAGATTGAAGAATCCCATTTACATAGATTTTTGGGTTTAAATTATTAGTTATGGAGTTATTTTAATATAAGCCTGGATGGCTTAAATGCTCATGTATTTATGATTATACATAATAATATGAGCTAGAAGGTAATTGTGAGCAGAAGTGTGGTGGGCCTATAACCCACAAGTCCCAAGATCAAACCTGGCTCAGTTAGAACTTATTAAAAACAGTTTTAGATAAAAGTTATTTTAAAAAGTTTTAAATTTTTCGGAAAATCCCGTTCTAACACATTAAGCTAAAAGGGGT
This sequence comes from Vachellia collinsii, assembly GCA_006871305.1. Classification (NCBI taxonomy): domain Eukaryota; kingdom Viridiplantae; phylum Streptophyta; class Magnoliopsida; order Fabales; family Fabaceae; genus Vachellia; species Vachellia collinsii. Next base: position 10,438 of record QFDD01006840.1, read on the forward strand.
GTGATAGTTTTCCTTTAGATTTGTTGCTTGTGACTAATAATGAGTGGCTAAACTCTTCATTCTATGATTATTTTGAACCATTGTATAGATTAATTCTTAAATACTTTTCTCTTTTTGTGATTAATAACATATATGTATTCATTTTACTCATTGTTTAATGCTTCCAAATGATTGATGATCATTTATATGTTATGTTCATTTGATTGATGCTTAAGAGGACTAAGTAGAATATGAAGTTTTCATGATAAATGGATGGTTTTGTTGGTAAGATAGATATATACTTGTCAACCTTGCATAATCACATTAGAATTGGAGTTTGAAAATTGAATTTTATTAATTGTAACAAAATATTGAGAAATTAATGGAATTAAATACTTGTTTGTTATGAGAATATATATAAATATGGATGTCCATATAACCCTTTCGATTCCTCTTAGCATTATCTCCCCCTAAATGCCAAATTCCATAATATCCCTAATGAATTGCTTGAGAGGAGTTTCTAATGGTTATTGTCATTACTTTGTTCTTTATAGCATTGTAACCATAGCATTAGACTTTAAGGGTTTGAGGCCTATAAATAGGTCATGTACAAGGTGTTTGAACACACATGAAATGAGATAAACTTCTTTGCTTCCTCTCTCAATTTCTTCTTCTACTTTCTTCTTCTACTTCTAAACTTTTCTCATTTTCTATCACGTTATCAGCACAATAGTTCTAACAAAGATTATGGATGTTTCAATCATTGGACATAAGAATGAAGATACATGCCTCATAGACAGTGCAACAACACACACTATACTTAAAGATAAAAGATATTTTTCTCATCTAACAATAAGAAGTGCAAGCATCAATACTATAGCGGGTAATACAAAATTAATTGAAGGCTCCGGAAGAGCAATCATAATATTACCCAAAGAGACAAAATTTGTGATTGATGATGCTTTATATTCATCTAAGTCTCAAAGAAATTTGTTAAGCTTTAAAGAGATCCACCAAAATGGGTATCACATTGAGACTATGCATGAGAAAAATGGGGAATATCTACATATTACAATTGATAGATATAGAGAGAAATGTGTGCTGGAAAAATTGCCTGCATTATCTTCTGGTTTGTACTATACAAGTATTAGTACAATTGAGGCAAATGTTATGGTAAGCCAGAAGCTTACTGATAAAAATACATTTATTGTTTGGCATGACCGGTTAGGCCATCCCGGGTCAACTATGATGCGAAGAATTATTGAAAATTCACATGGACATCCATTAAAGAACCAGAATATTCTTCAATTTAAGGATTTCCCATATGCTGCTTGTTCTCAAGGAAAGCTAATTACAATGCCTTCACTGACAAAAGTCGGGGTTGAATCCCCTGCATTCCTAGAGCGTATCCAAGGAGATATATGTGGACCTATTCATCTACCATGTGGACCATTTAGATATTTCATGGTTTTAATAGATGCATCTACAAGATGATCACATGTATCCTTGTTATCTTCACGTAATTTAGCATTTGTTGGATTGCTCGCTCAGATAATTCGATTAAGAGCACAATTTTTTGACCATGCAATTAAGACATTTCGTCTTGATAATGCAAGTGAGTTTTCATCTTAAACTTTCAATGATTATTGCGTGGCAACTAGAATAAAAATAGAAAAATCTGTTACTCATGTTCATACACAAAATGGTTTAGCAGAATCATTTATTAAGAGCCTCCAATTGATAGCTAGACCAATGCTTTTGAGAACAAAACTTCCCGTTTCAGCTTGGGGACATGCAATTTTACATGTAGCAACAATTATACGCATCAGGCCAACAAATTATCATAAATTCTCCCCAATGCAATTGGCTTTTGGTCAGGAGCCAAATATTTCCCATCTTAGAATTTTTGGATGTGCAGTATTTGTCCCTATTGCTCCACCACAATGCACAAAGATGGGACCTCAAAGAAGGTTGGGAATATATGTTGGTTATGAATCTCCATCTATAATAAAGTATTTAGAACCATCTACTGGAGATTTATTTACGGCACGTTTTGATGATTTCCATTTTGATGAGACAACTTTCCCAACATTAGGGGGAGAAAATAAGCAGCTGGATAAAGAAATATCATGGAAAACATTATCACTATTGCATCTAGATCCTTGTACACAACAATGTGAACGTGAAGTTTAGAAGATAATTCATTTGTAAAATATTGCAAATCAACTTCCAGATGCATTTACTGATCTCAAGAGGATTACCAAATCTCACATTCCAGCTGAAAATGCTCCAATTAGAATTGATGTCTCAGCAGGACAACCAATAAATGCAAATGAGTCTAAACCACGCCTGAAGCTTGGTAGACCAGTCGGTTCCAAAGATAAAAATCCTAGAAAGAAAAAAGGAACAAATAATCAAGATGGTCAAGTTAAGGAGGAGGCTGTTCCTGTAGAAGAAACTCAAGATATAACTAACCAAAAGACCCCAGAAGAGGTCCAGGTACCTGAAAATGATGAAGAGATCTCGATAAGTTATGTCACTATAGGAAAAAGGTGGAACCGAGAAGAAGTAATTGTCGACAACAAATTTGCATACAATGTTGCCATTGAAATAATCAATGAAAATGAGGATCTTGACCCTAGGTCAATTGAAGAATGTAGACATAGGGATGATTGGCCAAAATGGAAAGATGCAATTCAAGAAGAATTGAATTCACTTTCAAAACGTGAAGTTTTTGGACCTGTAGTCTGAAAACCAAATGGTGTGAAACCCGTTGGGTATAAATGGGTATTTGTGCGAAAATGAAATGAGAAAAATGAAGTCGTGAGATATAAAGCATGACCTGTAGCACAAGGTTTTTCACAAAGACCTTACATTGATTTTGAATAGACATATTCTTCTGTAGTGGATACAATCACTTTAAAATATTTAATCAGTCTGGCAGTGAACCTGAAACTTGATATGCATTTAATGGATGTTGTTACAGCATATTTATATGGTTCTTTAGATACTGAAATTTATATGAAAATCCCTGAAGGATTTAAATTGCCAAAAGGATGTAAGAACTCTCGGGAAGATTATGCAATTCGTTTGCATAAATCCTTATATGGATTGAAGCAATCTGGAAGAATGTGGTATAATCGTCTTAGCGAATATTTATTGAAGGAAGGTTATAAAAATGATCCAGTTTGCCCATGTGTTTTAATAAAAAGAAATGGATCAGAATTTGTTATAATCGCTGTATATGTAGACGATTTGAATATAATAGGAACTCCTGCAAAGCTCCAAAAAGTAGTTGATTGTTTAAAGAGGGAATTCGAAATGAAGGATCTTGGAAGGACAAAGTTTTGTCTTGGCTTACAAATTGAGCATATGAATAATGGAATTTTTCTTCATCAGTCAACTTACATTGAAAAAATGTTAAAACGATTTTACATGGATAAAGCACATCCATTAACAACTCCGATGGTTGTCAGATCGCTTGATAAGAAGAAAGATCATTTTCACCCTCAAGAGAAAAAGGAAGCACTTCTTGGTCTAGAAGTACCATATCTTAGTGCTATAGGTGCACTAATGTATCTTGCTAATTTCACAAGACCTGATATTGCCTTTGCTGTAAATTTATTAGCAAGATTTAGTTCGTGTCCAACAAGAAGGCATTGGAATGGAGTTAAACATATATTTCGATATCTTCGAGGGACACGTGATATGGGATTATTTTATTCCAATGAATCTGCATCACAATTGGTTGGTTTGCTGATGCAGGATTTTTATCAGATCCACATAAAGGTAAATCTCAAACAAGATATTTATTTACTTGTGGAGGTGCAGCTATATCTTGGCGTTCGGCAAAACAAACTCTATCGGCCACCTCATCAAATCATGCGGAAATAATTGCTGTTCACGAAGCAAGTCGAGATTGTGTTTGGCTAAGATCAATGACTCAACATATCCAAACAATGTGTGGATTGTTTTTGAGCCAAAAGATTCCAACTGTCTTATATGAAGATAATACAGCATGCATAGCTCAATTGAAAGGAGGGTATATCAAAGGGGACAGAACAAAACATATCTCTCCAAAATTCTTTTTCACTCATGATCTCAGAAAGAGCGGTGATGTAGATATTCAACAGATTTGCTCATGTGATAATCTTGCAGATCTTTTTACAAAGACATTGCCAACCAGAACATTTGAGAAGTTGGTATATGGAATTGGAATGCGAAGGCTCAAAGACATAAAGTGATGTTGTCATCAGGGGGAGA
>QFDD01006841.1:0-15048 GCA_006871305.1 Vachellia collinsii
ATTCATTATAAAATAATTAAATAACCAAATCAAAAATACAATCTATGTAAAGTTATTAGTTAAAATCTTTCTACATTACTATAGACTTATATTGCCGAAATTCAGTACTTTTCTAAATACTAACTTAAAAAATTTCTTCTGATAAGAATAAAATTAACATCATTAAAAAGATAAAAATATATAGAACAACTTTTATGAAGGAAATTTATTGAAAAGAAGAGATTTTCGTTACCTAAATTATCTCAACAGAACTCAGCTGTATCTGTTCACTCGCCTCTTCACTCTTCACTGTGGTGTGAAGAAATGAAGGGAAGGAGGGGGTATTTATAACCCCTCCCTTCTACACACGCTTCGTCCGTCTCCTCTTAACATTATATATTATATTATATTATAATATAATATAATAATATTATTTTTTTTAATTTTTTTTTATTTCTTTTTCAGCCGACACTCTCCACCCATCAATAAAATAAAATAAAATAAAATTATTATAATATAATATAATATAATATATTATTATAATATAATATAATATTTTTACGATTCATGGCCGACACTGCGCATTCCCACTATTATATATAATATATTATCAATATTATATATATTATTATTTTATTATTTATTTATTTATTATTATATATTATTTTTTTTTACAAATAAATATTTCTTAATTAAGGCACAAAAATAAGATTTAGGATGTTACACAATGGGTGAAAACAAGAGCAGCGATGAGGTAGTGACCAACAAGAAAGCGAATTATGTGACAGTGATTAATCAGTTGAAATTCAAGAACTGACAGAGTGAAAGGGTTTTCAAGCAATCTAAGTAGAGCAACAATGAATATGCCTTCTCATACATGAAACCCTCACTTCTTGGTTGCAAAAATGGTGAAAAGCTTCACGCAACACCGATGGAATAATGAGGGAAAAAAATTGCCACAAGAAAAGCCACAGCAGGAAACGCCAAAAACCCATCAGGAGTCCACAAAGTTGAGCAAAAAACCCAACATTCACTCAAGACCCGATTGAAAGTTCACAACTACATAGGAAGGATATGAAGTTTCGAGAGAAATCTGAGTAGAGAAGCAAGAAGCCTCCTCATATGCATCACCACCATTCTCCTTTCGCCTATAGCAAAGTAATGCCAGCGTTATCTACAATGACAAAGCAAGAAAAGAGCTAATGGAGGTTTATGGTGCTTGGCTTTGACCTTGGCTTGCTGTACATTGGGTCCATTGTAAGTCCTTCCTTTAGACTCACTGGAATGAGCATGTGAATCTTGCTTTGGAAGTGATTACACAGAAGGTTCTAGAGAAAAGGCACAAGCTGGAAAGTTGGTTGAACCTCACGTGGAAACAATTAAAACTAAATGAGTCTCAGCTATAAAAGAACAGTGTTATGTGCTGAAAACAAATGCTAAACCTTATGTGCAATTGTTGACTACAAAAATTGTTGAAGTTTATGAGATTTCAAAGAGTTTGGTGACTCCACACTTGATCAAGATACAACAAGATGTAGATCCTTATTATCAAGAAGATAAGAAGTTAAGCAAGCCATATCTTGATTAGGTTGCTGTTGTTGACAAACCTTATGTTGATAGATTACTAGTGGCTTGGGAGCCATACACAAAAGAGGCCATTAATGCTTACTGGAAGTTCTTAGAATTAGCTACTTGATCGATTTTTTTTCGTCCAAGTGCAGTATGAAAGGCTACTGGATTTTTTGATATAAATGAAATTGTTAAGCAAGTTAGAAGTTTTTTAATATGTATAACCCCAAACTTGAGGGAGTGTTAGAATTAGGGTTTAGATATTAGGCCCAATAGGTAACAAATAGTGTATGTTGCAGCCCATTAGAAAGTCTATATATGTAAGGGCTGAGCATTAGATCAAAAGCAATTCCCTCTCATTATTCAATATACAAGAATCATTCATCAAAACTGTGCTTTCTCTGCAACTCAACAAAACTGATTGAAAAAGACTTGGACTTGCACTCTGTTTAGTTTAGAGGAGGAAATAAGCCTTTTATCCATCTCGGCTCTATGGCTCTTCAACCTTTCCCGTCCTGTAACTTCTCCCTCGGAACTCGTTGACGACAACGACTCAGTCGACTTCTTCACCTCTGCGGCTGGGGGAGAAGGAGGAGAATGTTGAGTCGAATCATTCTTGCTTATAAATCTGGAATCTTTCATTATAGATGAGTGAGGGCGTGAGATGATACATACTGAGAAGGGAGGATTGAGAGGGAAAGAGATTTGTGAGGGGGGAAGGGGAAGTGTACGAGTGGGGGTTTAAGAGCATCATGTCTCCTCTTCTCCTCCATCCATTCGGGTGGCACTCGGATGGAGTTGAGGGAGGAAGATAATAATACATTTTTGTAAGTTTTTTCTACTTGTAAATTTGTCGTGGAAAAAAAGTGGAGTGATGCCATGAAAGCATGCCGTATTTATAAAATTCTGCTCTATTTGTAACAGGGATAATATCTATAAAGGAGGAACGCTGGGCTGTTACACTTAGTGTTTCAAAGTAATTTTAGTACTTAAAAAGTATTTTTTTTATTAACACTCAATTATTCCTTCTTTTTTTTTATCATACGAAGGGAAGTTGAAGCTTGATTACATCAAGTGTCTGTTAGAGTAAGAGGATACTTTAGTATCTTTTAGCATACTTTTCTAATTTTATTTATAAGATAGTGGGAGAAAATTTTATTTACAAATAACCTTATTAAATTTTATTTATTGGTGTTGCTCTAATGTTATAATAAATATTAAATAAAGTAAGTTTGAAAAGTTATTAAATTTTAAAATATAGTTGGTGAGATTTAAATTTTTTTTTTATCAATATGAAATGCATTAGAAATGATTAATATAACACTCAAATGTTCTGACCAAAGGTGTTTGTGCAAATTTAGATTAGTAGTGGAAATTATTTTTTAACATGATTTAAGTGATATAGTTATGGTACAATGTTTGTCACATACAAAAAGACTTTTGCTGATAGAGTTGGGAATTAAGGCCAACTCTACAGAATCTTGGGTTGGCCCAATAAGGCCGAATCTGAAATTCTTACCTTTTTCTTAGGCCTAACCCTCGAGAGGTCGAGCTGCGGGCCTGAGGCCCTTTTTGTCTTTTTTTTCTTAAAAAATACAACATTAATTTTAACATCAATACAATTTCCTCACTTAAAAATATATAAAGTTATATCTAATTATTTAAATAACTACATCGACAATAATAAATACTCTGAACATCTTAAATTTAAGTTCACAAATTACATAATATAAGCTTATTTCTTCATCAATCTTCATCACTATCTCCAATTTCAAGGACAGTTTAATTTGACTGAGTTTCATTAGGAATTAGCTTAGAAGGCCCTGCTTCAGCAAAGTGAAAAATATTAAGTATTTCATCCATAACACCATCATTATCATCATTTTCAGTCTATGTAACAAATAATAAACAAAAATCATAAACTTAAAATACGTTTATTATCTAAAATACATATAAATTAGTAAATTACCTTTATATGAAAATCCATGCAACCAGTTACAAATACAAATAAGTGCGTAAACATTAGCTGGAAGAATACAACTTCCATACTTAAAATACAAAGTTACAGACTCAAAATTACTTATCTAGATAAAAAAATTATGATAGACTTAAACGGAACTCTTTTTTCTTTATGGAAGTTTGAAGTTACATACCCAACACTCCAATTATACGGGTTTATCGTGGCCCCGCCCTAATTCCCACGTGGGGAGGAGGGTTTTACTCTCTCAGCATCAAAAATTCAAATTTGAGTCAACATGAGGCGCTGCAAAACAACTTGGCTCAGTCGGTTCTCGACGGCTGTGCGGCGGCGCATGGAGGACGAAGGTGACTGGTCTTACTCTTCCGAGTGGTGGGGCACTGAATCCCAGGGTGCAACCATTCTCCGAGCAACTTCCGGCAAAGGAAACGGCGTTGTTTCTGTTCTTGCCTACCCCTCTTCCAGACCTGTTAGCATCTATCTGCCTCATTCACCCTCTATGCTATATGCGTGTGCGTGTGTTGGTGTTTTGGCCAAAATATTCGTGTGATTAAGTATGTGTTCCTGTGATGTAAGAAATTGGATTGTACTGTATGCAATGTCGATTTCTAGATGGAATTCGGGTTTCCGTGGATAACAAACCCAACGAATCAACCCCATGCCCACCCTTTCCTCACCCTCAGCCTGAATTCATGTCAAAGCCCTGTTCTTTTGATATGATCCTGGAACTTTGAAGTTCATCGGCCTCTGAAACTCGTACTAAGAAGACTGTGACATATATGAGATATGTTTTACTTTATTGACCACAGAGATTATCTAATTTTACTGTCTTTTGGTTTTTAATTATCTTTTGATAAGAATTTTCGGGGGGGGAATGTGAATATAGATAGAAGATTTGTCTTTCTGATACATACGCTGTCGCAGCATCAATATTTTCAGACTTTACCATTTTGGTTGAATTTACTAGAAATTTTATTGTAATATGATTTATAAACTACGAAAAATTCAATGATTTTGCTTTTCTTCTTGGGAGATCTGGCGTAAGAAGAATGTGTTGGTTAAAACTTCGTGCGACTATTGCTTTAATTAAAAAGTGTGCTTCAATAAGCTGTCTCGGTTTGTTCCTTTAATATTGAGAGCAATGAGAAGTGAGAAACACTAAGAGGTTACATATATGTGCCCATCATACTTGAATGCTGGATATTATTTATAGAAAATGAAACCTATTATTTGTGCAAACGTACTGTGTTTTCTTTGCGACTTCTAGTTCCTCTCCCTCTTTTTTTTTTTTTTGGTGGGGGGGGTGTTGTGTGGGGGGCGGCATTTAGTTCCACTTTTCTTTTCTGCGAACTGTAGGATTGTAGTTCCTGATTTATTAGTCATCGTCTTATATCACTTTCATTTAACATTATCCTTCCTCAATATCAACTGGCATCATATGCATCACGTGCTTCAACAAGAAACTTGAATTACTTTGTACAGAGTAGAGTTTTCTGGTCAGAAATAGAAAGTTGGCTGAAGTGTAGGTATGAGGAGATACATCCAGCTAATGACTATCAACAACATTTAAGGATACTAGGATATCAGTGGAGGGTGCTTCGTTTCAATGATGATACTCGCCAAAGCGCTGTAAAAGTAATGGCAGCTTACCATGAAGCAAAGCCAGATTCCATCTATCTTATGCAGCAACCACATTGTTTGGCTGTTCCGTGTATGTTCTTAACCGTTGTCTTATCCAAGAAAAATTAAACAATGAAGATACGTATCATTTATTGACATCTTGTTGGATTAATAGCAAGTTAAAGATTTGAGGCTTAAGCATCTAACTGAAGCATTCCAACAGGAAAAGAATTTGACCACCAAAGTAAATATTATTCCCACAGAGGAATCTTCTTCAGTTCCCATGTTAGGTTGTGCCGATGGGAATTTTCTAGGTATTTCATTCCTGTTTTCTATTGGTTGGCTCCAGCATGCATTCTGGGAAAACCTGATTATCTGGTCGCCTAGTTGCTTTATTGAGCTTCTGTCTGTTTTATGTGCTCTCAAAAGTTAACTTTCTTTTGAAACTCCTTAAAATAGATTAATTTTGAATCTCTTCTTTGTTTTCCCTTGATATCTATCATGCGAAAAATGCAGGGAGGGACAGAGCTTAAAAAAGAAAGAAATGATGCACAAAATTTTGGTGTTTTATTCCCTTTAATGTAGTCTTTATGGTCACTCATCACCCTTGAACTTTGTCGCTATCGTCATTATTTGGCTGGCTATGATTTTTTCTTCTTCCTTTCTTATTTTCTGGCTCTCTCCATCCTAGGATGGATTTTCAATTCGTTTCTAATCAAATACAAAGCCTTATTTTGATTTGCTTTGTCATTTTGCAGATCTGAGGAGCATGGTATCAGTTGGGCTGGCTACTATAGCATCATGTAACTATGACATTGTCAGTGCACTGCAGGGAAAGAAACCCATGCACATTTTATGCATTGGGCATGGTGGTGGAAGTTTACCACTTTTTTTGGCTACTAAAATTCGAGGTGAAAGTGCTGCACTCACATGGTTTGTGTTGGTTTGCAGCAGCGGCATCTTGACATCTCTGCTTAGCAATTGTGTTTAATGGGAAAACCTCAAATAACTGATTTCCATTCGTTTCTGGAACTTTCAGCATGATAGGGAAAATTTACATAAACCTATAACAAAGAGAAAAGAGAAGGGGCTACAAAAAGACGGAGTAAGAAGAATTCTCGTAATAAATGGAGGGAGATTTATATGTAATATGCAGTAGATCAGAGCAAGGCAATCTAGCGACAATGTAATCAGAATCAAACTGGCCAGAGGAAACATATATAATCATAGCATGAGCCTATACTGTGTGTTGCCATGCATATTTTTCAAGTCCTTCATGGAATTTTTTTCTTTTAACAATTTCTTTCTCTCTACCTTGTGGATGCAAGCTGACTGAGGTGTAATGTTTCTACTTCTACTGCATGCTTTTGGCAAATTTTTCATGTTGGTTTTTTCTTCATTGCGTAGATTGGCAAGTTTTTAACACTACCTGATCCATGTGCGCCTTGCTTAAAATTTCCAGGTGCTGTTATTCACATTGCTGAAATTGATCCCCTTGTCATCTCAGCTTCAATTCGAGCTATGGGTTTTCCAGCTTTCTCTGTTGTGACACAATCAGCCGACCGGGTCACAAAACCTAACCCTATAGATGAAGTTATGTGGAAAGGCATCCATGAGAGGCTTTACCTTTATGAAGCGGACGCACAAAAGTTTATCATCAATAATACTAACATTTATGATATGGTCTTCATTGATGCCTATGATGGTGATGATATTTTTCCTCACAAGTTATGGGACTCAGATTCTCCATTTCTCAAAGCACTTAGCAGCCGACTTCATCCCAAACATGGCACTGTTGTAGTGAATCTGCATTCAGACTCTGATTTATCAAACCTTGGTGGATCTGTTCCATCGATTCTTGAGCCAATTTTACCTATCGGAAAGCATGTATCTCAAGTTTGCCGAGCGTACAAGGATGTACTTTTGGGAGCAAACTTGTATGGAGGAAGAAAAGGTTCTGGGATTGCTTTTGCTGTTTCTGTTCCATGGGTCCTAAATACTTCTCTGGTTGTGTGTAGAGGATTTGGAGTAAACGGTGGGTATGATCACAAGGATTTGGTTGTAGGCACTCTCATAAGCAAATCACTTGAACTGGAACAAGTCATGAACTTGCCTTTCTCAGGCTTAGAATATATAAAAAGGGATTTTGTTCTTGTTGAGTAATGAAAATTAGTTTGTGCAAGCAATGGATCATATTCTCAAGGTCTCTTTCATGTACCATGAGCCCATGGGGGTTCTCCTTTTTCATTGTGATTGTCACTGTTAGCTACTCCTGTCTAAGTTACACACATTAGGAGTATGAATTCTTTGGTGGATCCAAATGAAATAGACAAAAGAGAAATGCGTCACTTGATTATGAATAAAACTATACACATTTTACAAGAAATAAGAACCAAGAAAGTACTTTATAGTTTATATACGGTATAGACTTTTCACCATTTTAAAGATGTGAGGGGTGAATATTTAATTTGAATAGTTTAATATAGAGGAGCTTCCATGTTTCACCATAAATGTTTGAATGTAAGGAGAATGTAAACTTGTTAGTACTGAGGGGCTTCATGTTACCATGTTGAGGGTATTGACTTGGTACGTTCAAATTTATGCACTTACATGAAAACTTTTTTTTTTTTTTGGTAACCAATGGAATTGAGTTTGGTGAAAGTGATTAATCTCTTACTTGGTAATAAACTAAAGTTTGAATTCCTACTTAAAAAAATGTTCAACAGTAATTAAAAATCATAATTGTTTCCAATAAAAATGGATCAAGAGCAGTGAATCCATGATATCAAGTCAAAATCTCTTTCATTGTTCTCTTCCTCCCTGTCATCATCAGGATGGATTGAGAGTGGCAAATCAATGATATCGAGTTGCAGTAGGCAACTCTGCTCAGAACACTATCGACTTCGGCTCTCAATCCAATCGACACTCAAAGTAGTGAACTTCTACTTTCATTTCTCATATGAACTTTCTTCTACTTTAAATAAATGTGCCGTTGTTTGGAATTTCGTTCGGGAACTTGAAAGTTAATTATAATGTGATTCATACTAGGTTTAAAATTCCTTGCTTAACGTCGAATTTTTCACTTCACAAATTCCTCATACCAACGAGCTGATTTATACTGGGAAGTAATGTGAATGAAAATGATAATTGTATGTTTACATAAAAGAAAATAATCTATAAGGATAAATACCATCGAGCACAGTAAAAGAGACATTATGCAGCAAACAGGTGAGAGTACGAAGCTTATCTGTTCTTGCCATTTGAGATTCGGTAATTGAGTCTTCTTCCCTGTTTGGTTTCTTCCCCTAGGAGAAACAAATGCTGTATAGATATATATCTCCTAATTTGTATATGCGGCGTTGTAATCTTATGTTAGCTTCCTTTGAAAAGAGTTCAGATATATTATATGTCCGTGTTTTGTGAAAGATAGAGAGAGAAAATAGAAGCATTTCATATGCCTTTCTTTATACTATGGAGACATAATAGGAAATCGAAATGTGTTGGTTCGTAGTAGCAACCAAAGCATTAGCATAAAGCTATGTCCTTACCCTTTTTGCATCAATTATGCCAATCGGTGTTCTTCTTACCTGCTTCTCATATGTCTTTGTGGGTTGGTTCTAGAGCGAACGTCCTACAATTGCACGTCGAATATTAAAATGTTTCCCTACCCTTGTCAAGCATGAAGCATAGAGATTGAATAAATAGAGAGGAGGCGGAGAAGAGAGATGAATGGTAGAGAGGTGTAGCTCAATTTAAAAGCCGATATTGTTTTTTTGGTGCGAGATTAACTCGCTTCATCATCTAATAACAATTAATGACACTGATATTTACACCTTGGAATAATATGTATGAAACCTGATTTTTAAAAAGTTGATTAAAATATTATAGACGGCAATGTTGATTAAGGATGGTAACACGGTTGCCTGAGGTGGTAAAAGTAGAGTTCCATTGTCGGGAATCGAACCCGGGTCTCTGGGGTGAGAGTCGAGTATCCTAACCGACTAGACTACAACAGATGTTGATGTGTTGCAGTATATTTTATTAATTAAATCTATGTTATGAGAGTAAAAACCGATCAACACACCCTTTCTTCACAAAGGGGTTTCGAATATCGGAATATGTTTTTTTCAGCAATGAAGTTAGATAAATTAAGGAAAAATCCATATCTGCGTAGGATGAAATATAGTGATTTCAATCAAACCATCAATAAATAAAGCCCCACCCATAAAAAGAAAAATTCAAAATCCCAAAGTCCCCGCTGACAGTCATTGACATTTTGCAGAAGAAATTGGAGTAGGAGGCACTAGCCCATTTGATTCACGGAGTTTATAGTAATGCAATGGAATGTAATGGATGGGAATGTAATGTAATGATGATTACATAGCATTTGTTTGGTATGTTATCAAAGATCATGAAAAAGAATTTATATTTTATTTATAAAAAATAAAAAAATGTGAAATAAACTTTTTAACTTTATCAAGACTAAAATGAATGATATAAATGTATAGATACTGATTAATGAAATATACAAGTACCCATATGTTAATTCATACAAGATGTAATCCGAATTACATAGCCAAAGATATGTAATGGGGATTACCTGATTTGACATAATTCATTGTAATCAAGATTACATTCGATTGCATTACCATACTAACCAAACAATGTAATCAATAAAATGCATCATGATTACATGTAATCATCTTTCATGTAATTAAACCAAACTGGCTATAAGTGTTTGGTTCTGGATACTGAATAATCACTATCGTTTTTTCCCCATGTTTATTGGTTTTTCACTACAATCAAGTCGATATCCGGTAAGTGCTGGTATTTGCTCTCTTCGGAGTTCGCGCCGGTGACATATCTCTTCGTCTTACTTTGTTATCATAGTTTTGTTGCAGGCGTTAATTTAGCCATCGGTTTGGGTAGTTTTAATAGTTGTATTTAAAGTTTTGTATCCTATGTGGTAAAACTTTTTTTTTTTTTTTAAATTGGGTGTCTAATGTGTGTTGTAATTTTACGTGTGTTTACCTTTGTCTACTTATCTTTTTACATATAATATAGTTCGGCTATTCTATTAAAAAAGAAAGAGAGGCACTGAGTTAGTGTTCTTGTTTATTAGAGTCTAATAATTTTGAGAGAAGATCAATGAACAACACAAATTAATATCAAGATTATGTGCCAACCTAGCAGTCACCCTTCACAATCGTCTGGCACCCAACTTGAACAGATATCAGGTCCCACCAACTTGGGTTCTAATTTCAACTCAAGCAACATCTAAACTCTCACAAGAGAAAACAAGGAATAAAAACAAACTCAGCATTCATCATTAGTTTGATGCTTTTCCCAAATAGAAGAAAAGCCATCCCTCACATGGGAATAGGGGAATCAGAAAATAGATCCCATTGATTATGTAGCCATAGCTCACGAAAATAACCTGCCTGTGTCCCTCTTTTCTTGGATTCCATAAAACTCTCAGAAGACGCCGTTTTCTTTTATTTATTTTTTTTCCCTAACTTCCTGTTGAACTAAAAGGGATAATAAAAGAGAAATGTTGCTTTCACTTAACAGATTAAACTAGCCACAACTGTGCAGACTGCAGACGGTTGAGTCAAAGAACAGTTAGTTTCCCTTGAACTTCCAATTTATCAAAGTAGACATTTCTGGAAAGTGCAGCAATGCAGTTGAAGCGCAAACACTCGAGGAAATGAGACATTCGTAGCAGATAAAATATAAAAATACAACCTACAAGCATCATGTGACACTTTAAAATTACACGTAAACACGATCCACCCTTCCTAGTTTATAATACAAAACAAGATTCTGTAGCCTCTAATCTTCTTCAGAAACAGTTTACCGGAAGTCATTTTTCCCTAAAAAGAATCGTCAATCACAAAACAATAATGGCATCCAACTTCAATTCTGAAGTTGTGCAACTTATCATCCCCATTTAACACTAGGCATACAGCGGAAACACATACAGATGCTACTCTGCAATGAAATGTAAGGCTTCCATGTTCAAAGTCCAAGCTTTCTTTATACACAACAGCAAATAGTTAAAACAATGATCAGCTCAATAATCAAAAAAAAAAAAAAGGAAAGAGGCAAAAGATTTTACAATGTCTATAAACAGAGATACTAAAGCAACACCTGAAAAACATTTTATTGTACAGAGGGCAAATTGCCCAGTTAAGCATGGACCCGCGAGCTAAATATATCACACCAGAAAACTGGAAGAGCATATTGGGATAATACAGAGTTGAAAAAATGAAAAGACAAAATAAGCTTCAGTCATCTAGCTACTGCTGATTATGGGATTGCAAATTAAAGCAAGTGCACTTATCCTCACTCCCATACTCTTTAAACTTGAACTCTTCTTGCTTATACGTAGAAGGAACCTTCCCTTCACTGTAGCATTGGTTACACAAACTGAAGTGACATTTGATTTCCTTGAAGCGGGAACCAATGATAGGGTAGCGACAAACTGAGCACACATAATTGCCATGGCGCCTTCTATCCCCTGTTTCGAGCTTCAATAGAGTAGGCATGATACCAAAACCCCAATCTGGATCATCAAACATGACAAGAAACTCAGAGAATGACACAAGTGAAGCGTCGGATTCTCCATGAACTTCCATCAATTCACTAACACCCTGGGAAGGAACATAAATAGCCCTCAACAATTTGATGTATGAATTAGCATCAACTTTCTTAATCTGAGCACCACTTTCATTCATAGGACGCCACAAAAGTGCATCAAAGGCAATCCTTTTGCGCCTGTCTGGTGGACCACAACAAATTGGAGCAAGAACAGCATAAAACATGCCCAAATCAACCCTGCCCGAACCATTTACATCAAAAACTGAAAGAACCCTCTCATTTATGGCTTTGACTGCACCTTGAAACGTCTCAGGCTTCAGGAAATTAAGCAACCTGCGAAGTATTTCTTCCAGATTTGGCTTACGTATGGATTTTTCAGGGACGCCGCTTCCAGAATAGGACACTGGCACATCGTGTTGACTCATTTCCTTCTTCAAAAGCTCAACATTGCAACGACTCAACCTCGTAACCCTCTGGAATGCTCTAATTTGTAGGGCATTGACTAGTTCCTGCCTCACAGTAGTCTTATCTCCTACTACCTTAAACTTTGAGGCTTCCACAAGGATGAATGCCACATCTCCAGAACTATCCCCATTAGGTTTTGTCTTCTTTTTCTGCAACTGCTTCAGATGTGAAATCGCATCATGCAATTCAACCCTATTAGTCATTTTTAGTGCTTCCTTCAGAGCTTTTTTAGCTTCTTCAGTCTCTCCAGCTCCAAGTAAAGATACTGCCTTGTTTAGTTGTGCCCTCCAATGGTTTGGCCACACAGCTAGAACCCTAGTATACATCTCAGAAGCCCTCTGGAACCTACCAAGGTCCATATAGAGCCCACCTAAATTGTACAAAGCATCTACATGACCGTGTTTCAGATCAATAGCTTTCTGAAATACCTCGATTGCCCTCTCATCCTCACCCATGGCATGCAGAGCTGAACCCAAATCACAATGTGCATCAGCATAGTCAGGCTTCATGAAAATGGCCTCTTCCAATGCCTTCACAGCTGCCCTATATTCCCCAACGCCAAAAAGGGCACTACCTAAAAGTTTTAAAGCTCTGAAATGAGTTGGACAAAGAATAGCAGCTTCCCTGTAATATTCACACGCACTTAAAACCATGCCTTCAGCTTCAAGAGCAATCCCCAGATTGACGTATATTTGTGGAAGCAAATAGGACCATTGGTTTCCTCCAGCCTCAGCTGCTTCTAGTGCAAGCAAGAACTCTTCCTTGGCCTCCTTGTACTTCCCAAGAACATACAAGCAGTTCCCAGCTCTAAAGTGGGGCCTGACATCAACAGGTTGCAATTCACAAGCCCTTTTAAAGCTCACCAGAGCCTCTTTAAACAATTGATGTTCATATAGAACCCTGCCAATTGCCATATGGCCATCAAACGCCTCTTCTCGGGACCTGGCACCGTCCGCGCGACCCCTCAGCCCACCCAACTCTTTCAGAAATACTGCATAATCATGCCCAGACTCTTCCCAGAAAACCCTCTTGTCCGAAATCTCCGTGGAAGGCCCCAATTCCCTCGACCAACCAGCATCCGAATACGCATCGAAGTTATCCGCTTTCAATTTCCCATCTTTGGCTTGCTTGGTTTTCAATCTCTTTATCAGAATTTCCAAATCGTCCACAATCTTCCAGGTGTCGTCAAAGATAATTCCGTGATTGGGTGACACAGCCCACGCAGCAGTCCTCTGCTTCTTCTGCGTCTCCACCGCAACCCTCTCGTCCGCAATGGATGATGAAGAAGCCTCAGACGCCATGGGAACCCCTTGCCCATCATCCAAATTGAGCTCCAGGCCAAGCGCATCAAAGTCCCGGTCGACATCGCCCGCACCATCATCGTAGGTCCGCAACAAACCCTCGTAAGTGAGACCCTTTTCCCCATCGATGAACTCGCCGTAGGTGCGGAAGACTTCGTCAAGAATGGCATTAATCTGTTCGTCGCTGAACTTGACCCTCGGGTTCACGGCCACGACGAGCGCGGCCATCTCTTCCCTGTTGAGACCCCCATCATGGTTGGCATCGAATTGCTGAAAAATTCGCCTGACCTTTTCTGATCTGCTGCCTCTAGTTGCCATGAAAGCTAGAAACTGTTAATTGGTGGAGATACTTATATGGGCGTGGCTGTGAAGGCCCCAAATTCTATGGCTATAAAACCCTAACTTCCGATAAAATCCGTTTGAGGCTTCCAATGACTGTTAATCTCCAATTACTCTTTTTCCAGCTTTACAGTCAGATTTTCAATCCCAGCTGGGAAACTAAAAAAGGGGAAAGGAGAAAAAGGAGAGAGATGACTCCCCCCCCCCCTCTATTATTCCCCAGTCTTTCTCTCTCCTCCTCAATCTATTTCACTTTTTTTCCTTTGCTTTTTCTTCATTTTTACTGCTATTGTTAGACACCACTGGGTCTAATGATGACTGGTTGTGTTGTGGGGCCCAGCAGGCCCACGATAGAATTCAATTTTTAATGCTAACTGGATTTGACAAAAAAATATGTTTTTTTCACAAAAATTACCTTTTCAGCCATGATATGAAAATATACCATTGGTTAATAAGATTAAGTCAGGAAAGGTTAATCATTTCGACTGATAAATTAATATTTAAATTTCTATTAAAAATTAGGTCGCATTTAATTTTTAATAAAATCTCACATAGAATTATCTTAAATAAAATGCTATATTTATCTAAAAAAAATAAGCCATCCATGACGTTTTCTTTGAAGAGTAGACATGATTGGCTCACTTTTGGATTAAACAAGAAAAGGTGATATAATTGATAGAGACACGTTATTTGAAATGATAGTAAGGCTGAGGAAACGGGGTTTGAACAAGAATTTAAATCAAGGACAAGCAATTAAGTTGGTTATTGGATATTTCTTTTTTTGGTTAATGAAGTTTCTAAATGAGTTATTGATATTATACATACAAACTAAGTCGTGGCGGGATGCAGAAGTCAGAATCATGATTGCAGTATTTAAAGCAAAGGAACCCAACAACTACTTAAAAATCAAGCCTTTCATGATTATCTCAGCAACAATACAGACAGAGAAAATCTTAAATCTCCCAATCACTGATTCCCCATTTTGTTTAACTCAGTCAACCCAGAGTCCAACTTCTTACATTTTATTGTTCCTGCGATGACTCTCGAGCCCTCGAGCAAGACCACAGAGCACGCTAGCTGGTGTCGATGGTGTTAGTGTTTGTGCCCTTTGGGTGGAGCCAACATACCAACCAAGAAGCCTTCCAAGTGTCGAAAGGACCCAACTCCACACACTTCAAGCCACGAATCTCCGTTTGT
>QFDD01006842.1:0-15439 GCA_006871305.1 Vachellia collinsii
TTTTTAGCACAGCAATGTGGCATAGTGTACCATATAGCTCCTCAATAATGACTATTATGAGAGGTGTCAACTAGTATATCGAATATGTTTATCTAGAAAGATGCATATACTTAATAAAAAAAGATATAACATTATGAACTATTGAGTAGATCTGATATCAACCTTCAAGGGCTTTGAGAGTATCACCAGAGAGAGTTGCTAGCGAACCTAAACCTACAAAAGAGAAACAAACCAAAAGAGAAGCACATGAATAATACATATAAAATGAGTAGCCTATAGTAGAAATCATTTGCCATGTAAAATATAAGGGCAGAGGAATAAAAACTACAGTAAAAATAAGGAACTCATCAGTTGATGCTTGACTTCTTGTTGTTGTTGATTGTGATTAAGGGCTTGGCTGGCTGTGGTTCGTACTAGGAATCTGCAGAGAACTTTTTTAACACTTGGTTAGTACTTGTTCCTCTATTTTTTTTACCTTCAATTGTTCTTGATAATTTTATCAAGTATATGCGTGAAAAATTAGTTTCAAGTTATCTGCAGCTGCTTCTCCTTGTGATTAAGTGCCTTTACATTGGGATGTAGTTTGTACTTGGGATATTTTGGAAATTCAATAACTGAAAGGACTTAAGATAGACCCATACTCTCTTTCCAATACATGCTTGCACCTTTTCTAATGTTTCTAGAACAATTTCCTTTTTGGCAATGGTCGTTTTTTGGGAGAATGACATAAAAAGAATTTTAAAATTTTAAAATCCCAATTAGATTTGTTTCATGCCCTTGATAATCTATTGAATACTTTTGATAAGAAATTCACAACTCATTTTATAGGAAATACCTGATTTGGGATTTTGCAATTTTCAGATTCTTTTTCTTTTGTTTTTGTTTTTTTCAATTCAATTTGACTTTCTATCTACTTTTGCCTCTCTGGTACAGTCTTTAACAACGGCATCATCCAGTGGTAGGGGCATAATTTAAAGCCATCTTTATGGGAGGGAATAAAAACAGCTCAAGTATTTGCAAATGGAAAGAAAATGGGAAAAATATTATTACTTGTTTGTCAATGTTTGTAAACTAACGATGAAACTTAATGCTCTGTATTTCAAATAGCTTCAAGTATTGTCTTGGTTGAGCTTTCACTAGGCTCTGCTAGTTAACCATTTTTTATGCTTTAATATTTTCTTTTACTTTGAATTATTTGGGTTCCATGTTCATCTTTTAGGCTCTGTAAAAAGCCCTAAGCAATTGTTCTATTGTTAAATGCAACATTCAACATCAAAGGATATAAACAAAATGTTTTATTAGGCATAGAATGGGAGGGAACCAACAACAAATATATATATATATATACACATATATAACCATATGATCTTCTTAAGAAGCATGGATTAATCTGTGTAAGCAAACTAATGGATGACCATTTTATACCATTGTTGCTGGATGGATTAACAATTCAGATCTTCCACAGTTTTCTTGTTCGAAACCTTTTGCTTGAAGATATGTGGGTTGGTGCAGATGAACAAACTAAGTACAATATAATACTATTCCCTCTCGTTTTTAATGTAAGATATAATTTATAATATAACTATGAATTAAGTCTTATATTCAAGCCCAAAGGGAGTAGTACATTGTGTTCAACTTCTTCAACACTTATAATCAACTTTAGAGAATATAAATTACTCCATCTAAGAGCTGCTCAGTTTTCCACAATCAAAATCAGATGCCTTTAATCGAATACCAGCTAGGAATGCAGCCAAAAACTTGTCTCTGAAAAAGGAGACCAATTTGGATTCACCCTGCTGAATTATGCCTGTCATATTTGCTGCAAAGATGATATTCGCGGTCCTCCATCGTCTCTCATTAGTGTATTTCTTCAAGCTCTCCTCGATCCTCTTATATTGTTCCTCTTCTCCTTCTCCATTATTGTTTCTAATATCTGCACCTGATTGTGCGCGGAAGACCTCGCCGAGACATCGAGCTAAAACAACTCCATCTTCTAAAGCACAACACCCACCTTGCCCGAGCTCAGGGGTCATAGGGTGGAATGCATCTCCAGCAACACACACATTGCTTTTATTGACATTTCCCAACATTAGATCCCAAGGATGTCTATATCTCAATGGAGATGATAAGAAATGATCCAAATCAGTGTTTTCTATGAATGCTCTAACATCAGTTGGCATATTCTCTAGCTTCTCCAACACAAATTGCTTCATTTTTGCTGGGTTCTCTTCCAGCTTCTTTTCTGCAAGGGAAGTCAAGTGGATGAGCATGCATTGCATTTGCATTTATTAACATAAACTTGATAAGTGATTGGCATATTTAATGAAATGTTAACAAAATAGATGATTTAGAAGATAATCTTAATAATAGGGCATTTCAAAAGTGATCACTACTCAATAATTCAGCTAGCCATTGCAAGGCACTGAGCTTATATTAATGCATTAATGGGTATGAATAATGTTAGCATAAATCTTGTGTTGTATTTAGAAACAAAAATTTCAAAAGCAACTAAATCTATCGGAAAAAGCTAGTCTCTCACAAATATAACGGACTAAAGTTTGAAACTCCATTAAGAAAGATGTCCACATTTGATGCTTGACATGCATCAAATGAGATCACTCCAGCAGGAATATACTTATGCCTATCCAAACAAAAAATCAAGAGGGATTTGGAATATCTTCCTCTATTGATTTTGGTATATCGCTGTCAAATGGCAAGATACATCATGCATAGGAAATCTTGAATGCCCACATGCTACAACATGGTATATATTGATACAAAAAGAAATACAAGTTTATCAAATGTTCAAATTAAAATTAAGGAATAATAATATCATGTTATGTGAGTTGCAGAGGATTCACCTTGTTCAGTCGGGGTCCAAGTAAAGAACCAGTAAATTGTCTTATCATCACAAGGAACAACACCACTTCTATAACCTTTTCCAAAGAACTGCATGAATATAGGTTCAAGCATGTGACTTCTCTCTAATGTAATGCACCCCCTAATTCCATATCTGCCTGAGAAGACAGGCTTCTTCAAGCCAAGCCACTTTGCAACTATTGAGTTCACTCCATCACACCCAATCAGTACCTGCTCTCACTCATGAACGGTGATACTATTAATTGAGGTTTAAGGCCTTGTTTGATCTTAGATATTTTTAATGAACATAGTGTTATACCTTAGTTTTGATGATAGTTCCATCAGCAAGATGAACAAGTTTAGTGAAGCCAGATTCCTCAATAGCTACCACCTTTGAAGAGAACGTGATGGTGCCACTTGGAAGCTCATTGGCTAGGGCTTCCAACAGTAACTGCCGTTTGACACAACGACCTTCGTGGGCCCCACTGCACCACGTAAAAGTTCTGTCAATAATCTGATTTGGATCCTGAGTGGGCAATATGTGATGCATTTAAGAAAGAATGTGACACAAATTAGTGGATATGTATTAGGTATTCTCTCTCTCTCTCTCTCTCTCTATATATATATATATCCACTTGTCACTTATTCTCAATTTTTTCCTATATTCGTATCGCCCATTTATTTGTTAGATACAGAGGATCTAGAACCCTTCATTATCACAGCAAGATCAAATATTCTAAACGAACTAGGAGAACCAACTTTGAATATGAGGAAATATGAACTCTCTGATACTTGTAATGAAATTTTTTGTCAACTGAGCATGGGATTCACCAACCTCAGCCATGTACTTCTAAATAACTTGTAATGTGACAGGTATTGATATTGGCACTGTTGTTTAAAATTTCATATCTCATATGCAGTTCATGCTAATGATCAGGTTTTATGTATGTATGTATGTATGTATGTATGTATCATCAAACTCAAGTCTTTAAGACAGATAAATTTCCATGAAATATGTTCTGAACCATCTTGTAACATATATTTGAAGATGTGCAGGTTGTGCAGATGATACTGATTTATATGTCATTTGAACAACTACCGGTGCAGCCAGTACGCAAACAGTACATAATTTTCAAAAGCATGAAATTCTAGAGGACTACGGTAAATTTACTACTCCCTTCGGGAAAATATAACATGAAAATAACTAAATTACATCATTTAAAAAGTTGAATTAAATCTGATAAAGATAATAAATATGTAAAAAATGCAACTTATTTTTCTAAAATACCTTTATTTATAGATAGGGTGTGTGGGAGAGAGAATAAATGGAAAAAGAAATTAGAGAGAATGGGTGAAAAAAAGAGACAAGATAGACATATAGTTAATTGGAAAAAATTGGAGAAAAAATCATGAAATCATGAGACAAGTTCAAACTTCACCTTATATAAAAAATAAGACCCGTTCACAATTTTTCAACTTATATTTTGAATCGGAGGAGGGAGTGTTACTCTCACTCTGCTTTTGTATTTATATCTATATATGTGTGTGTATTTATATATATTTGTCAATAAATATAGTCATGATTATAAATTGATTATAGAGGCTTCATTTACATATTGCACTTACTATTTTCCCATGGCGTTGGTGAGAGCGGTTGAGGATGTTTGTTGTCCAGTAATCAAAGAAGTGGTGATATTTCTGCACACCAATCCCAAAATGTTTTAGCTTCAACCTCTTATCATTACCAGCAAAACAGAGATGCTTGAAGAGATTGTGGGATGACATTAATCATAAAAATATGTGTAAATCTACTGGAGGTTACTTTATTTCTCCATTGTTGGTTCTTGAAAAAAATTCATTAGATGGCATATCGACAATGTATAGGGTTTATTTACATTAATGGTAGAAGCTACTTCTCTATCATCATTTACAGTATACGAAATAAATATATAAGAAAAGTTTTATCTCAATCTACATAAACGTACTTTTATAACGTTAAAGCAAATATAGTTATAGGATGTTCAGGATCAGGCTCATACAGCCCAAAAATACTTTTTTAAACAATTCCGGAAAAATATTCCGTAAAAGTAAGCTAATCCAAATAAGCATGTAGATTAGGGTTACCCGTGAATCTGTAAATGGTGTTGACGAAGGATGTTGCCAATGCCAAGAGCATCCAAAGCCTTCCAAGCATTTGTCCATATTGAGAGAGCAAATCCTGTGCTCCTCAAGTTATCTGAAGATTCTAAAACCAAACTTCGGACTCCTAGCCTGCATGTTTATAATTTTTATGAATAAAAATACTAGCTTGCATAATTCAAATATTAAGATTAAAATAAAAATTTTGTTGTACTTACTCAAGTTTTCTCTTAATTCTTAAAAGTTGTACAGATCTCGTATATAATAAATAGGTTTCAAATTACACACTTTTTTGTTATCATATTTTTTTTTTATTTTAATCATGTTTTCAAAGTTTTTTGTTTTGAAAAAACATGTTTGAAAATGCTTTTGTGATTATGTACTCTAAAAAAAAAAGTTAATTTTTTTTTGAAAAATTAAAAAAAAATCAGGATATATGTTTATTACTCTAAATACAAACATAAATAAAAGATTGGGTATTTTCATTCATGACAATCATACTAATAAATTAAAGGGTAAATATGCAATTTTGGCAACCAAATTTGAAAAAGATAATGACTATTTTTTCACTCTCTAAAAGTAAAATATGCAAGTGCACCTAAACAAATACTTGATTTCAAATTTACACATTTACCCTTAAATTACTCTTTCACCCATTACTTCAATATTGCTTCTTCTTTTTTTAAATGCTCCAAGTGCTTTTTTTTAAATAGGTTCCACAAATTTATATTATAATTGATTATGGAGAAAAAGAAATAATAAAAAAAATTCATGAATGTGGGATTTACAAGGAAAAACAATTGAAACATTCTTATTGAAAAGAATATGGACTTCTGACATTTTAAAAACATACAAGTATTTCCCAATTAAAATATTTTTTTCAAAATAATAATTTAAACATATATTTTGAACTTTGTTTTCAAAACTTTGTTCTAGAGGATTACTCTGTGGAATTGTTCTAATAACATAAAAATAATAGAATCACCCAAACCCAAACTTACTGTGATATTTGCAATTTCAGAGGGCGAAAACACACAACGGAGAGATCAGAGTTAGATTTTAGAAGGTACCTGTGAAGTCCTAAGGAGGTTGTAAGGCCTGCAATTCCAGCTCCTACAATCACAATATCTTCAACTCTTGATTCCATCTTTATCAAGTTCAGCTGCACACGAGCCTCTTATCTCTGGTTTTCTGAATACCAGGTTGGGAATTCTAGATTGCCATTGATCAGTGTGATGGTGAAGATAAGGCTTGAGAAGCTAGAGACCAGATGATGATAGAGTTAGTGGAAGAAGAAAAAGAGGAAGACGACGACGTAAGCGATGACGCGAAGAGGTGAGAAATATTTGAAGATTGAAAGCAACTACGTTTACCTTTGTCATGTTCAATTTCAAACACACACTACCCATGGCAAATAATATCACGGGAGAATTAAAGTGATGTACAGTAGGGAAGAAATGATATTTATTGGGAATGACTGCAAAATTTGTAATAAATTTAGAAGAAAAAAATAAAAATATAAAAGTTAAAATATTAAATTGCTCCTGACAAAGATACCCAAAAACATTTAAAATTTGTGCAAAAATATCAAAACGTTAAATATAAAGGGCTGTGGTTTGTATTAGGAATCTGCAAAGAACTGTTTTAACGCTTGCATGGTACATGTTCGTCTATTATTGACCTCCAACTTTATCAAATATTTTCTCCAGATATACACCTGAAAATCATTTTCAAGTTATCTGCAGTTGTTCCCTGTGGTTAAGTGCCTTTACATGGGGATGGAGTTTGTACTTGGAATTTACAAAGAATTATTTTGGAAATTCGGACTTAAGATAGACCCATGCTTGCACCTCTTCTAATATTTCTAAAACAATTTCCTTTTTAACAGTGGTCATTTTCTTTTGGAGAATGACATAAAAAGAATTTTAAAATTTTAAAATCTCAAATTAGATTTGTTTCATGCACTTGATAAGGTATCAAGTAGTGTTGATAAGAAATTTAAACTCATTTTATAAGAAATCTGTAATTTGAACTTTTGCAATTTCTATGTTCCTTTTCTTTTCTTTTCTTTTCTTTTTTCATAATCCTTCCTTTTTTTTTGTTAAAATTCAATTGGCTTTCTATCTATTTTTGACTCTCTGTCCAAGTAGTCTTTATTGATTGCATCATTCAGTGTTAGGCACATACTTTAAGGGAATGGATGGTGGGGGAGGGAATGGAGGGAAGGGTAAAGAATGGCAAGGGAAGGGATCACCTTGTTTGGTTTGATTGAAGGGAAGGTGAGGAAGGGTATTTTTAATGATCACTTGTTTGGTTTAAGAGGGGATGTGAGGGAAGGAATGGTAGTAATTTACTATTTTACCCTTACATATTATTTATATATTATATAAATTAATTTATACATTAACATTAATTAATGCATTAATATTTTTATTTACCTTGTGATATTATATTTTGAAAAAATAATAATATTTTTTTATTTATAATAATATATTTTATTTTTAATTAATTTTTATAATATATGTTTTAATTATAATTTTATGATTTTTATTTTTTATTAATTTAAGAATAATATATTTTATTTATTATTTATTTTATTAAAATATATTTTTATTTATAATAACTTATTTTTTATAAATTAGTTTTATAAAAATATATTTTATAATTTATATTTTGTTTTTATAATTAATTTTTAATTAAAATTATATAATTAATATTTCTAATTAATTTATAATAATATATTTTTATTATATTATTTTTATTTTTATTTTATTAAAGTATATTTTAAATTATAATAATATTTTTCTTCAAGGGCATTAATGGAATAGGAGAAAAATTAAAAGGGTAAACTTGTCACAAAATTTAACTCCCCTCCAAAAAATTGGAGGGGAGCCAAAATAGAGTTTAGAATGGGAGGGGAGGGTAAATTTAAGCTTCCCTCCTCTCCAAAATTTTAAACCAAATGAGGGGAGGGGATCATTTTCCCTTCCCTTCCTTCCCCTCCCCTCCAACCAAACACACCCTAAAGTAAAGTTGAGAAAACGGGTTGGACTCGCGGTTATAACTTGCTAGCCCACCAAAAACTGGCGGGCTCTTTCATCCCTCTCCTCCTAACCCACGGGTTATGGTGAGCTGGCCTGCGATTTTTTTTAAATAATATATTTTATATTTTTTACTTTTTTTTCATCTCAATATTTTTTACAAAGAAAAAGATAACATTAAATTCTATTTTTTATTATAAACAATACCTAATATATTTAAAAATAGTATAAAACATTTTATTTTTTCATATCAACATTCTATAATACTATATTTAAAATTATAATAAAACATTAATACTTATTTTTTTTTTGGAAAACTTGGACAAATTTTATCGTCGAAAATTTATTGTTGGGAAGAGTCATATCGCTATGCAATTTTTTGAGCCAAAAAAAAACTAGGAAAAAAAAATTACAATTTTTTTAAAAAATAATTGTTTGGTAGGTTGGCCGGCTAGCCACCTGTTGGTGGGGGCTGGCTCTTTTAGCCCACTCCACCCAATCTACAGGTTGACCTGCATTTCTAGTCCTACTTTAAAGCCATTTTTATTGGAGCGAATAAAAACAGCTCAAGTATTTGCAAATGTAAAGAAAATAAAAATATTATGAATTGTATATCAATGTTTGCAAACTAAGGATTAACATATAAAATAATAGTTTTTACTAAAAAGAAAATAATGCTTTAATTATGTGTCAATAGTTGTTTATATGCTTTTGTTGTATTTTAAATAGCTTGAAGGATAGTCTTGGTTGAACTTTCACTAGGCTCTGCTAATTATCCTTTTTTTAGGCTTTAATATTGTCTTTTATTTGGAATTATTTGGGTTTGATGTTCATCGTTTAGGCTTTATATAAAGCCCTAAGCAATTATTCTATTGTTAAATGCAACATTCAACATCAAAGGATATTAAAAATGTTTTATTAGGCCTAAATGGGGGAAACCAACGACTCATTTATATAACCATTTGATCTTCTTAAGAAGCTTGAAGTATAAACTATGCAAACTATTGTGTAAGCAAGCTTATGGATGACCATTTTGCACTATTATTGCTGGATCCATTAATAATCCAGATGTTTTACAAAGTTTTTTTTTGTCCACTCGAAAAAGATATGTGGGTTGTTGAAGATGAACACAAAGTACCAATACTATAAGTTCAATATAGATTTTGTGATGTAGGATAGGCAAAGGGAAAGGGAGAAGGGATAGGAAGAGAGGAGAAAAAGATAATAGAGGAGGAAGAACAACAAAAAGGAAGGAGAACTAGATGAAAAGAGGAAGATGAGAACTAAGAGGAGAAAGAAAATCAATATTATTCAACTCATCAAACGTATAAAGCAAATGAGTGGAAGTACTATTTATAGTATTCAACTTGACTCTATAAATTAATGACAGAACATTCTAGAAACCTAGAATTAAATGCAAAAATCAAAATTAATAATAAAAGATGATAATCACTCAACATTAAATACAAATATTCCCTCATAATGATAAATACCCTAAATATATGAAAATTCTAATCTACCATTATTCCATATCCCATCATTTCTCTCTCACTTGAAGAACTCGACTCCTAACGAGTTAAAATGAAGGCATAGTGTTGGGGAGGGAAAGGTGGGAGTCAATGCGATGCTTTCATCTGGAAATCTTTTCTAACAAGTGAGATAGCGAAAAATAAAACCACAGCAAAAGTGAGCAACTTGATAACAATAAACATTTGGAAAACTTTTCGACCAAGTGAGATAGCGAAAGAGAATAATGTGGAAGGAATGCATAGATTGATCATTGAGAACGTCTAGAAAGCCTTTCTAACGAGTAAGGTACTCATGGAATGGTCCTTTAAGCAATGGAGTGGCATTAGGAAATGTAACCTGCACTTGAGGTGTAGTACGATGAAGTTGATTCTCATTTAATACAATTTGAGAATGAGCCATTTGCATTTGAATAGATTGAAGAACATGATCATTGTTCAACAAATTGTTGGCATTAATGACATGATTAGACTCCTCACTCACTTGAGTCACTAGAGGGCCTAGCGGTTCTTCTTATGGGATAGATTCTAGCGTAGTTATTGCAATGCTCTGGGTGGGCTCCATAGGAACTAGGAACAATTCTTTCATTAGAGTTATGGTTGCATCTTCTAGGTTTAAGAAAGAAACCTCATTCTTTGTTGACGTGCTTAGTAGGGATAATATCTCTTTCAATTCATCATGAATCTACTCAACGCGGCTCATTAATATATCCAACTCTTGGTAGAATTCAACTTTAGCCTTGCGCCGATTTTCATCAACTTTGAGACGTTTACAACAAGACTCAAGTGCTTCTTCAGCTTTGCGACATCTTTCAGTCCTTTTGTAATCTGCTTCCACTGCATATGGGAATGCTGTAGAGTTAACATATTGATAACACTCTATTTTTTTGTTTTGACAGTGGTCAACGTACATGTACTAACTCTTGCTAGTGTAATCAAGATGAGCAGCATATTTATATTGGTGCCATTAAGTATGCTCATAATGGCGTTGCTCAACATGCCCATAACAATCGATATATCCATAGTAATCATATTTAGACTGCTTATATTGGGGAGTGTAAAAGTAATCATGTTCATACGCATACGATCGACTATTAGTGTACTGATAGTGAAGCTCATCACCTTCATATATCGTTAATAGCTTTCATAGCCTCGTTGATGTTAAACATATTGACATAGAGTGTTGTACTTACATTGGCATTCTATATATGAGCATTCTTTAAAACCCATAACTCAAATTGAGTAGCATAGCTCTTAGGATTTCAAGGTGGTTCTAGAAACCTAAAGAAGGCTACTAAGTTGCCCCACAAAAAATATGAAGACCCTGTTCAACAAATCTAACCCTAAGAGAACTCCGAAACCTTATAGGAAATACTCTTACTAAATAAGTAACAACTTGAGTGAGATCTACACAACAACAGGGGGTTCTGAAAAGGCCCATAGGAAAACCATTACAAATGTTGACTAACCTGTTGTAATTTGTAACTCGGGTGTAAGATCAAAATTATGGGGGGAGGTTCTAAGATGAATACAACAATTAAATTTAAATAAAACAACAAGAAATAATAAATGTAAGAGCTTTTTTTTTTTGGCCTTTTCTCTTCTTTTTCCCACTTTTTTTTTGGCTCTTTTCTTCTATCTTTTTCGTTACCCAATAATGTTTTTTTTCCTTCTCTTTTTTTTTTTTCTTTTTTTGTTACCTTTTGTTTCATTTCTTTTTTTTTTTGTACATTTTTTTCAATAAAAATCAAATAAACAAAATATAGTAAAAGTTACACTAACAGTTTGTCAAATAGAAGATAAAGTTAAAACTTTACCGTCATACTCAGAATGCCAAAATCACGCGAAATAGTAAAATGCAATCTTGAAGCTTTGAAGGGTATGTAGATTTTGAGAGTTGATTTGAAAGGCTTCTGTGAGCAGAATGGGACCATTTTCTACTTGGAAAGGTGTTTAGAGGTCTAGGCAACATAAAGGAAGTGAAACTTGGCTCTGATATTAATTGATGCAGGACAGGGAAGGGAAAAGAGAGAAGGGATAGGAAGAGAGGAGAAAGAGAGATAATAGAGGAGGGAGGCAAAAAGGAGGGAAAAATTAGATGAAAAGAGGGAGATGAGAACTCAGAGGAGGAAGAAAATCAATATTATTTAAAGGGTTAAACCAACTTTTGGTCCTTATAGTTTCCTCAAATTTGGGTTTTGGTCCCTCTAGTTTTAAAGTTATGTTTTTAGTCCCTATAGTTTACTCCGTCTGAAACCGTTAGTCCCTGTAATTTCAAAAGGACCTCAATCAGAGTTAACACCGTTAAAAAACGCTGACATGTCGCTCACACCGTTAGTTTCCCTGATGTGGCATGATGACTGGACCTTAACAAGAACTGCTGATGTGGAAATGTAAAAAAAAAAATCTTTGCTTTATTATTCTTCCGGTTATAGTAAAGAGGGAGAGAAGCTGCTTCGACGCCGGACAAACCAATGGCCAGTTCATCGTGATGTTCGACTTCAGAGCTTCACCTGCTATGGCCATCAGATCCCTGGATAGACAAATCCCAGCCTTTCCTTCTTTGTCTTTGACGGCGATAGAGGAGGCGGTGAGGTGGAAGGGGCCGGTGGATGTAATGGTGACAACGCTGGAGTTTCAGGGGAGGAAGGAAGCATCACACGGCTGGACATGGAGAAGGTGGTGGCGGTGAACCTAATGGGGACTGTGCACAGGATAAAGCACGCGGCGAGGGCGATGGTGGAAGGAGGAAGGGGAGGGTCGATCATTATGCACGTCGAGCTCGACGGTGATAATGGGACGGCTGGGGTCGCACGAGTACATGATCTCGAAGGCGGCGATGCTGGGGCTGGTGAGGAGCGTGGCGTGAGAGCTGGGGGCAAAGGGGATAAGGGTGAACTGCGTGGTGTTGCATGGGGTGGCGACACAGATGCTGGTGGTGGCGTACATGAGTTTTGGGAACGCGAACGTGACGGAGGAGGAGGTGAGGGAGGCGGTGGCGCAGAGGGCGAGTTTGCTGAAGGGGAGGGGTGGGAGGGAGCAGGACGTGGGACATGCGTGTGTGTTTCTGGGCAGCGATGAGTAGTTCACTGATTTTTTTTTTTTACATTTCCACCTCAGCAGTACATGTCAAGGTCCAGTCATCATGCCACATCAAGGAAACTAACGGTGTGAGCGACATATCAGCGTTTTTAACGGTGTTAACTCCGGTTAAAGTCCTTTTGAAACTAGAGGGATTAACAGTTTCAGACGGAGTAAACTATAGGGACTAAAAACACAACGTTGAAACTATAGGGACCAAAACCCAAATTGAATAAAACTATGAGGATCAAAAGTTAGTTTAACCCTTATTTAAATAATCAAACGTACAAAGAAAATGAGTTGATGTACCATTTATAAACATCAACCTAACATTAGAAATCAATGACAGAATATTCTATAAATCAATAATTAAATGCAAAAATCAAAATTAACGATAAAAAATGATAAATTACTCAACATTAAATCTAAATATTCACTTATAATGATAAATACCCTAAATATATGAAAATCCTATTCAACCATTATTCCATATCCCATCATTTTGTCTTGTTTGCATAAACATAGAGAACTTATAATACTACAACCTTTGGTCCTAAGTATAAAATCTGGTTGATAGTGTAACTATAAATGATGTCTTGTGTCTATGATGAGAGGGAGTAGTACATTGTGTCAACTTCAACAGCACATCATCACACTTTAGAGGATCTAAATTACTCCATCTGAGAGCTGCCCAGATTTCCACAATCAAAATCAGCTACCTTTAATAGAATTCCAGGTAAGAATGCAGCCAAAAGTTTGTCTCTGAAAAAAGAGACCAATTTGGATTCACCCTGCTGAATTATGCCTATCACATAAGCTGCAAAGATGATATTCACGGTCCTCCATCGTCTCTCATTAGCGTATTTCTTCAAGCTCTCCTCGATCCTCTTATATTGTTCCTCTTCCTTTTCTTCTCCATTCTTGGTTCTGATATCTCCACCTGATTTTGCTCGAAAGACCTCACCGAGACACCGAGCTAAAACAACCCCATCTTCTAAAGCACAACACCCACCTTGGCCAAGATCAGGGGTCATAGGGTGGAATGCATCTCCAGCAACACACACATTGCCTTTATTGATATTTCCCAACACTAGATCCCAAGGATGTCTATATCTCAATGGAGATTGAAAGAAATGATCTAAATCAGTGTTTTCTATGAATGCTCTAACATCACTTGGCATATTCTCTAGCTTCTCTAGCACAAATTGCTTCATTTTTGCTTGGTTCTCTTCTAGCTTCTTTTCTGCAAGGGAAGTCGAGTGGATGAGCATGTATTGCATTTGAATTTATTAACACAAGCTTAACAAGTGTTTGGCATATTGAATGACATGTTACACAGATCAGATGATTTAGAAGAAAATCTTAATAATATATAGAGCGTTTCACAGGTGATTACTGCTCAGTAATTCAGCTAGCCAAAATGCAAAGCTAAAGCTTGCTTATCTTAACGCAGTAATGGATATGAATGCCAGCATAAATCATATGTGCATAGGTGATCTTGGATGCTAAAATGGTTCAACGTGGTATATATTGTTTTATTCCATGGTATCTTGTATACTAACATGAAATAATACCTCGTAATTATAAAGTTAGATAAATTAGATCAAGAGTTTACTTTAATCCTAAATATGAGACATCAAGTTATTATGCCTCTTAAATTTATAATTTTTCGCTCAAAATATGATTATTAAGTGGGCATAATAAGAGGGATTACATCAGGGCAGTTACAAAGCACATGATTAAAATGGTATTTTAGGAAAAGCAATAAACTTTTATTACAATTAACTAATTTAACTGTTTTCTTTAAAATTCATAAATTAGTTATTTATCTTTTATATTAAGCACAGAGGGAAGTAAAACTCCATCAAATGTTGAAATGAAGGAATAACAATGGCCTATATTATGCGAGTTGCAAATGATTCACCTTGTTCAGTGGGAGTCTAAGTAAAGAACCAATAAATAGTCCTATTATCACAGGGAATAACACCGTTTCTGTACCCTTTTCCAAAGAACTGCATGAACATAGGTTCAAGCTTGTGACTACTCTCTAATGTAATGCACCCCCTAATTCCATATCTGCCTGAGAAGGCAGCCTTCTTCAAGCCAAGCCACTTTGCTACGACTGAGTTAACCCCGTCACACCCAATCAGTACCTGCTCTCACTCATGAACAATGATATTATTGTTTGAGGTTTAAGGCCTTGTTTGATCTTACATATTGTTAATGAACATAGTGTTATACCTTAGTTTTGATGACAGTTCCATCAGCAAGATGGACAAGTTTAGTGAAGCCAGATTCCTCAATAGCTACCACCTTTGAAGAGAACCTGATGGTGCCACTTGGAAGCTCATTGGCAAGGGCTTCCAACAGTAACTGCCGTCTGATACAACGAGCTTCGTGGGCCCCACTGCACCATGTACAAGTTATATGTCAATAATCTGATTTGGATCATGAGTGGGCAATGCACGATGCATTTAAGAGGAATGTGACACAAATTAGTGCACGTGTATTAGGTACTCTTTATATATATATATATATATATATATCCTCTTGTCATTTATTCTTAGTTTTTTCCTACATTTATATGGCCTATTTATTTCTTAGATACAGAGGATCTAGAACCCTTCATTATTGTAGCATGATCAAATATTCTAAACCAACTAAGAGAACCAACATTGAATTTGAGTAAACATGAAATAGTGAAGTCAGTTTAAACCTCAATTATGAACTCTCTTGTAATTAAATTTTTCTTGTTGTCAACTAATTAAGCATTGGCTTCACCATCCTTTAGAA
>QFDD01006843.1:0-12383 GCA_006871305.1 Vachellia collinsii
CATTAACAACTTTACGTAATATAAAAATAATTACACGATACCACTGTTTGTAAAATTCATTCCACGAAATATCATTGTCATTTTTTCTAAATTTAAAATAATGGATTCAACTCAGGGAATAAATATAAATATGAGGTTATCATCGCAGCCTCAACCTCGGGAACTTCATTTTGGCTGCACAAAGAATCTCTGTTTTTGGCTCCTAACTCTCAAGTCTCAACTATGGGCGCGTCCTGCAAAGCGCCACACATTTCTTATCTCCCCTCTTCCCTTCTTGGACGTAACCCCAGGTTCATGATTCAGAATTGCCATAGTCGCAATTCCAGACGCCCATTCCCAAACAGACGTTTGCTTCTCTTCTCTCTTCCTCTCTCTGGTTTCCTTCTTCTTCCTCGTAAATTTCAGTCTGGCTCTTCCCATGCTGCCGACCGATATGATCCTGTTACTCCGGTTGAAAGGGATTCGAGTGCTGTAACATCGCGGAGAGTTTCAGAAGCTGTGGAATTGTTGGAGAAGGGGAGGGAATTGCAAGCTCAAGGTGACTTTAATGGCGCTCTTGCCTACTTTTCTCAGGTAATAATACTTCTTCACTTTTGCCATGTTATGACTTATTTGATAGGCTGTTGATGTTTGAGGAGCGATTCTTGTGACTACAAAATCTAAAAAATAATTCTTAAATTTGATGAGTGACCGTGGCGTTTTCTCACCAATCTTTCTTCTTTAAGGATAAAGTACACAATTTGGCCTTATACATTACAATTCTTTAGTATCCTGATCAGCAATCACGTTAATTTAATATATACCAATAGCAAGATGCAAACTGTCTTCCAGGAGCTAAATAAATGAATGAATCAGGTTAGAGTGTAACGAGTTGTACTTTTTAGTGACTAAATGGTTTGATTATTAATCTTTTTATACGTTAAGTATGCCTGCACATTCTTGGCTCTTTTCATTATTTATCTGGATAGGAGTATGTTGTTCAATTGATAGTGGCATCTTTGACTGGGATGTTATGCCTTATGTGGAAATGTCAGTTCCATTTTAAGTACAAACTGGGGTGATTTGTTAGTTTTCTCTTGCCCATCTATTTAGGCTAGTTACAGCTTCATTTCCTGAAAAGCATGTGAAACCCTGTTTATTTATATAGATAGTGATGCAGTGGTCTGTGTTAAAATTTCTTTACTATTTGAGTATGGATTAGTTTATTAATACAGTAGCTATGGGAAAACTGGACTGGCAACCCAATCATGAATATATTTGATAAAAAGTTGTAGAAGCTAGAAAGCGTCAAAGCGAGGTTCGTTTTGAACTCCATGTAAATACACCGGCCCATTCTAATTGGTTGAAGAAGCTATCTTCATATTTCATGTGGAGCGCCTAAACTGAGTAACATGGTTAACATGACATAACAGCAAGTGTCATTGAGTTTATCATTGAAATTTTATGTTTTGATTTTCTTATTGTGATCTGTACTCAAGTAACTATATATTTAAATATGCACTTGTTTTAGGTTATTGAAAACTACAAAGACTTCGCATTGTCAGACTATGCTAGGGTAGGAAGAGCACTTGCGCTGTATGAGGTTGGTGACAGAGAAGAAGCAATAGCAGAGATGGAAGATGTTTCAATATCTCTTAAAGGCTATCCAGGTAAAACACCTCTGCATTGTTGAATCATGATGTTTTACAGACAAGGAATTTTCCTACCTTGTTCTAATGCTGTATTTTTCCGCCCTTTTCTGGTTTCTCAAAACCAGAAGTTCATGCAGCTCTTGCTGCTGCCTTGTACACTGATAAGCATGCCCCTTTACTTGCTGAAAACCAGTTCACCATTGCTACTCTGCTTGATCCTCATTTCTCTGACCTCTCTTATGTCAGAGACAGAAAACACTGGCCACCAAGTTTGATCAGTTCTCTGCAGCACTTCATCACACTATCCTAAGGACTCCCTATTTTATATTCTGAAAGATTCCCAAATAGATTCTGTTCACAAAAGATATATGGATCATATCAATCATTAGATGAAAGGACACATAGGTAAGTTAGTCTATTTGTCTGCTGTGAATGGGGTCTATATATAGAAGCTGTTTTGGATATATATGTGTGTGTTCGACGCATACATAGCAGCGCCAGCTAAATCAAGGCGTTTATAGAAGCTGCAAGTCAACATGCTCAAATGTAAATCAACAATTTTCCCGTTTTGTTATACTGAAATGTAATTCATTACACTCTTCATTCTAAAAATGTTTTTTTTTTCACTTATGGATTCAAACTCAAGACTTCATTCTTTAACGGCCAAAGTCTCTTCTATCAAGATCAACTCCTATTGGTATTTTCACTAATGACTTGATACAATTTGAGCTCATCAATGTTGCATCACAGGTTTCTCCAATATAGAAATTGCATCACTAATTAACCAATTAACTCGATTCAAGTAAGCTCCGAAGCTATACAATAAACTAAAGTATCCATGGAGGGCATAAAATACATATTCTGCTATAAAAAAAAATGTATGTTATCAGTTAGACATGGCTAATAATCTGCCTCCAAATTTCTTTAAGACAACTTTTCTACGCTGTAAGCTCTAACTATGCCTTGGTGGGAGGCTGAACACATCCACAAAAGGGTGCTTTCTTCCTCTTGTGGATCGTCCTTGGCCTCGTCCCTCCATAAAGATAATCTCTCAGAAGCACTCTTGGACTTCGCTCAGTGATTCTCGCCTTTCCTCTACTTTCTTTCTCTTCGTCAAGCTTCAGAAGCAGAAATTGCAGTCTCTGCACATCCATTTGAAGCTTCCCTATCTTTTCCGATGCTCTTCGTGCTTGTTCCGCGGCTCTCCTTCTGCTTCTATTGACGCTTCCGCTGCTCTCGTCTGAATCTGTTGCCCCTGCTCGCTTCTCCCTAAACGACACCGTTCCATCTCTCACTTTCCTCACCAGCTTCCGGTTTCCGTCAAACAGCTTTGTGATGGCTTCTTCTGATGCTTCAAGCTGCCGTTTAACTGTATCGTACTCAATATCTTTTCCCATTGGGATTTGTTTGGTGATTTCGACCTTCTTCATCAAGTCTTGTACGACGATGTGAAGGTTTGTGAGCTTTTGTGCATCAGTATCGAGCTTGTCTAGAAGCTTCCGCTTGCTGTTTTCCTCACGCGCCTCCGTGAATCTTCTTGAATTTGAGATCTCTAATTTGTCCACGCTCAATTCCTTTTCAATCATTGACTCTGTGGAGGGAATTTTAGTTCTGGATTCCCTGCTTGCTCTTCTTTGATGGTGATGGTTCGATGGTGGTCTGGTAGCAGCCATTTTCTGCGCCTTTCCAACAGTTAGGCCAATGCTGCTACTATCCCTATCTGCGGTTTCCCATAGCTCGAGCATCTGATCATCATCATCAGCAAGAGTTTCTCTCCTAGTTAACCCGTACGACGAACATTCGGACATTTGATCAAGCATGATGTCTTTGGGAAGAACCTCATTGTCTGCGTACTGGATTCCTGGCACTGATTTCCCCATCACCTTTTCATAAGTGAGTTTATCCTCTGCTTCATCCATTGGAGTAATATTCTTGCTGATTTGAATGTTTTCTAGATGCCGGATGCTTCCAGATTTTTGTTCTTGATTCTCCTTGAGTTCCTTTCGTTTGAAACTCCCATTCATCTGTTTCACAGTCACTTCAATTGCATTGATCCTTCTCTGCATGTGTTGGAAGTCTGGGAGGGAATATGGTGCCGTAATCACATCTCTGCTCGTTTGTGCACTGCCTTCAGCGTATTGCTTTTTCACCAAATTATTTGCCTGGAAAAGGTGAATGTAGGCCATTAAATTATATCCAGAAAAAGAAATGCATGCAATCACACACACACACACACATTTGGCCACCATATTATATAGTATATATGCACTACAACTACAAAAAGGATCTTACAATTACATTTAGGAGTGTAGGAATAGTAGTATATATAAACACACATATATAAACATCTCTTGGAATATAAAAAATTAACAAACCATACTATTGCATCTTATTTCTCATATTTCATGCAATGTATGAAAGCCAAATAAAAATAACAGAGTTTTTGTTTGTTTGTTTGTTTTTGCGCGCGCGCGCTTTTTCACCCAGACAAAGGCAACCTAAATGAGCTTGCTTCATCTTTTAAGTGGATGGCAATCAAAGCCATCCCGTTGAGGGATGTGATGAGACAAAAATAATAATAAGATCAAACTAAGTTCCAAAACTTTCCCTCTATTGTCTTCTCCGCTAAAGCATAATTACATAAACAACGAGAGACTAACCATGACCAAAAGGATCACCGGCAAAAAAAAAAAAAGAAGGACCAAAAGGAAAAGCGTAGCAAAGATTTCGAAGTAGGCATGTTAACTGGAGATTTACCGCACACAACCTGGGAAAAACAACCTTTTCAAATAATATACTCAGGGAAGGAGTGCAGTAAGACCACCCAATTATGTCCCAACATATTGAGTCAGCAGCAACCCAAACCAACTGCTTATTCAGTTTCATGGGCAAAAGTAAGCTTGAGGACAAGTAGGGGCATCTAACTCAACCCAAACCTGTCCCCCCCCCCCAAAAAAAAAACACCAAAAAATAAACACAGACAGAACCAAATACTGAGTTTGTCAATACCTTTTCTTCCGCGTTGTCATGAGATCTTGCAAGTACAAGAGTCTGCGACTCCAATGATGATATACAATAGTCCAAAGCACTGACGGCTGGGCCAAAAGCGGCCAACTGATCACGTAGTCTTCCATTTTCACTTTCTAATTTGCTAACTCTTTCTTTCAGCCTTTTACTTTCCATGCCTTTGGCGTTACTTCCATTTTCAAGTTTCTTGCATGCATCTGCTAGCTCACAGACCTTTCCTTTAAGTACGGTTTCATTGATGGTAGAGATCTGCAATTCAGTATGGAGTGTGGCGGCCAGAGTTTCACATTGTCTAACCTCCTTTTCAAGGTCATCATGATTTAAACAAAAT
Organism: Vachellia collinsii; assembly: GCA_006871305.1. NCBI lineage: Eukaryota > Viridiplantae > Streptophyta > Magnoliopsida > Fabales > Fabaceae > Vachellia > Vachellia collinsii. Next base: position 4,990 of record QFDD01006843.1, read on the forward strand.
TCATCAAGATCTTCACCTAACTCCTTAAGTGCCAGGTGTTTTTCAAAGACAATGTTTTGGTAGATCAGAGAATTTATCGATTGAGCTATTGTCTGGCAAATCATAGCACGGATCTCTTCTTCCAGGTCGATTTTCTCTTCATTAAGATCTACAAATCTTCTCATCAAGATTGTTTTCTCTTCAAATGTTTTGCCACTTTCTTCCTTCAAGTCACTGTACAATTCATCCATGTCTTTCAACTGCCTCCGTAAATTCTCTATCTCTGTTGCCATTACTTGCATTCTCTCTTCTCCCTTGCTTATTGTCAAATTCAATTCCTTATTCTTCTCCAATATCCTTTGTAACTCTGCCTGTAATGTCATGAATTGCACAGATTGGTTCCTCAACTCCTCATCCTGGTCAGCTCTCTGTGTCACGAGCTCTTGTACCTTCGGTTCCAACAGCCCAAGTAACGCAACAAGAACTGAATTTTCAATGGTTACTTGCTGGCTTCTGTTGAATTCTGTGACTAGAGAATTTTGTGTCTCCTGAAGTTTGTCGTGTTTAGGGTTCAGAAGCCTCTGCTCTTCTTCAATTACATCTCCATAGAAATGCTCACGGTTGATGTCAAGAGCCTTCAGAACCTGAAGCAGCCCATTCCTTAGTATTCTAGTTTTTCCACACAAAGAATTCATGTCAACCTGCTTTTGAATATTTTCTTTCTTTAATTCAGATATAAGTTCTTCAGACATTTTGGATGCCTCCAAGAGTCTCTGGTACTCAGCTAGAAGGGAGAAGTTCTTTTTCTCCATATCCCGGACAGAATTCTGCAAGATGAAATTTTCAATTTGAGCATTTACAGCTCTATCAAGTTCTTCCTCATATTCCTTTTTCTGGCATTTTGCATCATCTTGTAGAACATGAATTTCTAATTCCTTCTCAGCCAATTGAATTTTATTGAGTTGCACGATTCTGAAATGCTCTTCTTTCCCAGCATATAAGGAAGCCAATAGCTCTTCTACCTTTCGAAGTGCAGATTCCTTTTCTCCTTTCAATTCCAAATGCTTCATCTCCAATTCACTACGTTGTTTCTCTAGATTTTTCAGTGTTTCCTGAGTGGTGATGAACTGTGAAAGTAGAGTGTCTTTCTCATAAATAAGACTTGAGTTCTCGTGATCAAGTAACCTGCATGAGTCCTCTAAGATTTTTGACTTTACCCTTAGTCCTTCAAGTTCAGCATTTACATCAAATAGAGAATTTTCCAAAAGTTTGTTCTTTTCTGAAAGCTTTTCTAGCTTCTCAATTGTAGCTTGTAACTGAGAAAATAAGGTGGCCTTCTCAGAAGCAAGAGTAGATTTCTCCACAAGCAGAGACTGGCATGTTTCTTCTAAAGACATTACTTTTCCTCTAACACTCTCCAACTCCTTGTTCAAGTTGGAGAGGGAATTCTCCAATACAGCATTTTTTCCCATAAGTTTATCCATGGTCTCTAGTTTTTCAAGAAGAGCAGCTTCCTCGCTTGTGACAGCCTCGCATGTCTCCTTCAGCTTTGAGTTCTCATCCTGCAAATTCTTAACTGATGATAACAAGCATTGTTTGTTGAATCCATTTAATCCCACTTTGCCCATCATAACTTCGTGTCTTTCATTGACATTATGGAGCTCCTCTTTAAGACTGAAGATTTCTTGCTGAAGAGAATTTCTTTCTTCTACCCGCAGTTTAATCTCCTGTTCAAGTTTTTCTATTTTCCCCCTCAAATTTGATATCTCATCCTGCAAACTTTTAATGGACAAAGATGAAGATAATTGGAGCTCATGCAGAGTTTGGTTTTCCTCTTTGACCCTTTGTACCTCATCCTCTAAAGCCTTCTTACGGCATTCAACATTCTCCAAAATCTCAGCCTTATTATGAAGCTCAATAGCAAGAGATCTAAGCTCTTCCTGAGATTGAGAATGCAAATGTTGAAGATTTTGGAAAGCAGTTTCAGTCTCCTTGAACCGTAGCCGCTCCTCTTGTACGCAAGTCCACAGCCTACCCAATTCCTTTTGCTTCTCATTAAGTTCTTCACTCTTAGAGCCCATCTTTTGCACTAAGCACTGCAATTCAGACTGAAGAGTTTGATTAGATGTTTCGAGGAAAAGACACTTCTGTTCAGAACTCTCTAACTTTTCAGCCTCATCCTGTACATTACAAGTAAGCCTACGCATCTCCTCCTCTGCACAAGAGATTTTATGCTCTAAGCTGGAAATTATATCCAAGCATTGCTGATAACGGAGAGCAGTAGCATCATGCTCTCCTGTAAGCTTATCAATTTCCAACTTCATAGCCCCGAGTTCATTCTCAGCTTTGTTGGCTTGCTCATTAATCCTCTTTGCATTCTCTTCAGCTTGCATTAGTCTATCCTCCAATTTTGATGATGTATCCACGCACTGTTTATATTGATCAAGGGCAGCTTCTTTTTCAGCTTCAACTCTTGCAAGGTCCTGCTTGAGCGAGTCAGCTTCTATTTCAGCTTTTGTAGCTCGTTCATCGAATTCTCCCGCATCTTTTAGAGCCGAAGAAATTTTGTTCTCCAGATTTGAAATTTTCTCCAAGCACTGCTGGTACTGAGCAAGACTAACTTCCCTTTCAGCTTGTAATCTGATAAGCACATCCTTCAAGGTTTGAACTTCAGCTTCAGCTTTACTCGCTCGTTCATCAAGTCCTTGAGAGTTCTTCTGTGTGTGAGAAACTTCTGACTCTAGATTTGACAGCCTCTCCATACTCTGCTGATACTGAAGCAAGCCAGCTTCCCTTTCACCTTCTAATTTAGCAAGGGCTTTCTTCAAGGCCAAAATTTCTGCCTCAGTTTTAGCCATCCGTTCAGCCTCAGACAATCCTTGAATCCCATTACCGCTATTGCTCCGCTCCTCTGCGTCAACAAAATTAAGCCCCTTCCTAGCTCGGCCTTCTGTCAATTTTCCATGATTCAAGTGTTCACCAGACACAAATGGATCATTGAACTGCTTTAAACCCCTTCCACTAATAACACAATCAGGCTCTTCAATAACTGTACCGTTTCTTTTCATATCATGAAAATGAGATGGAGAAGTCACAGAAACATCCTTGTGCAATTGATCTGCGTCAAGGAATGCACGTGACGGGAACGGCGTCTTATTAGGAGTACGTGGCTCAGAATCATCCGGCGGCATCGGAGGAACTTGGTTGGGGAATGCCTCTGCCATGGTGCGATGGGCCTGACGGATAACTCCGGTGGCATGATCATATCTCTCAGCCAATGCACGGTATGCCCGGTAAAACTCTTCAACCAATTTCATGAGCTCCGGTCGTTTCTTATAATACATTTCTGCCCTTCTTGCAAAGGAATCTGCATCTTCTTCAATAAGCTTGATCATTTGCCTCACCTTCACATCCATATCTGTCAAGAGAAGAAAAACGAACACATTCAAGATCTGTGCTACTGTTAAGGTGTTCAAAGTTTAGAAACAATTTTTCTTTTGGGCTAAACACAAGTATCATGCAGCTAACAGAAGGTAATTGTATTTGAGATATTATTTGACACTAAACGTAAACTAGTATTTAATCATTAGTTAGTGACAAACTATGAGCGACTAGTTCCTTCCGTTGGACCTATTCCCATTGGTGTTTAGAAACGGAATTGTTAGAAACATTGCTTACCAGATAGATTTTCTTGGAGCCATTTTGAGCTCTTGGGACTAATATGGCTGTCCCACCACCATGAATACATTCCTCTAGAATCAGCATGGGCCACAGCCGCCATCGCTCTAGCCGACGAGCAAACTTCCTTGTCTTGGGAAGTTGTTACAAGACCTTATATTCTGTGAAAAATCGAGGAAGAAGATCAGAGCTACATGACAACCACTAAAGTCGACTGAAACCATGAGAAAGAGCAATACAGAAGGAATGCGAACATTGAGTTTCAGATACATCAATTCAGCTAGACGGCTGGGAATTTTGAAAAATCAATTTATTTAATAGTTAAAAGTAAGAGATCTGAAGAGTTTGAAATTTTTGTTTCTGGTACGTCGGATCTAATGCGATAATATTATTATTTTGGTTTTTTGACAAAAACATAAAATTATTAAAAAAGAAAAAAAACTGCACAAAAAGTACCTGATCAAATAGAACCCAGGCTGAAGGCTGAAATATATGATATGGTGGGATTAGTACAAGCTACCTGATCAACGACAAAACCCACCCAATTAGAACTGCGGAAGACATTGAAAAATTACACTCGAATGCATCAAAAAATAACGAACTAGCCATTCGTCTTCAATTTTTAGCCAGCATTGTTATGGCCACCATGTCCCCCCACACACACACACACAGCCCCCCGGGGGGGTGGGGGGAGGTGAAGATGGAGAAATCAAACGGTGAGTGAACAAACAAAGGTTACAGGCATGGGTGAGAGAGATTAGTTAACTCTCGAAGAGCCGCAACAAAGAATCATCCATAACAAATGGGATAAAAAATTAAGTAATTCAGTACCCAGATAACTCACCGGGAAAGAATTAAAAAGAAAGAACTTTCACTGTTCCGCTCCGGTGACTACAACCGGCGACGAACGACTTCAGCTGCTATTCTTCCGTTAACTAGTTTTCTTTTATTCTCTACTCCATTTTTCACAGGTCGCCCCATGGTGGCCGGATCTTTCTTTCTTTGCACAGTGTTGTCTGTGTTTCTGCCTCCCGCTCCCCTTTGAGCTTTATGCATCAGTATTATGGGGTCGTCCTGACCTGAACGTATAAGTACTGACAATGAGGAAATGCAAAAAAAAGAAAGAAAGAAAAGAAAAGGTAAAACCATGGGGAACAAAAGACTCGGTAATTAAGTAATTTTTGAAATTAATTACCGTTTTAAGGATGAATATGAATCTGATACTCCATTTTTATTTCCCAAATCAGATTCCACCGGTAATTAAGCCTTTCTGCATGGAGGAATTCAAACCGTTAGTTGGAGGAATCATGAGGTGACGTGTAAATATGGGGGTCGTGTTTTAATTGGATATGTGGGAATTTGGAGAAATCAACGTAAGGTCATAAGCATCAAACTTGATGTTTAGGTGAAAGGAAAGATTCTGGGATACCAAAATTATCAGCGTGGTTGCCGACTTTTGGATCGAATATTCCAATTTCCGACCATTGAGGCTGTCTTTGATTCACTTTGATTGATTCAGTTGAAAGCAAAGGGTTCATACAAATATTCTCATTTTCATTCTACTCCTTCAAATTTCAGTCTGTCTACTTAATTATTTTTTTAAATGCATTTAACATCATAAAGTAATTTTATTGTGTGCTAAGTGTATTTTTTCAAGTGCGACTCATACTATAAAGTATTTTTAAGTGCATCCAATACTCTAAAATATTTTTTTACATCCGTTTATAATCTTAAAATATTTTTGGATGTATCCAACATCAACACATAAAAAACACCTTGGGGTAATGCACATGAATAAAAATTTTTATAATATTCTATACAGCTAATGATAAAAATTTAGACTATTGTATACCGTAAGAAACTAAAATTGATGACTTAAAATTTGGTAAATCAAAGTTTAAATATACTAAGATTTGTACTAACCCTAGAAAGAGAGTAACCGAAAAGCAATTGGACGTTATCCTCCAAAACTATGTTTGGAATTGAATTTCCGTTAGGCTCCAGTGTAATTATTCTCCTTCTCAGATTTGTACTTCATTCCCTTTTTTGCCCATGCCATGAAATACGTGTTCATTCAGGATCGATTACATTAATTAAGTAGAGTGAATAAATAAAAGTAACGTCAACTAGAAGTTATCTAGTTTTAATATTATAAAACTTAAAGCGAATCGGAATGTATTAATCAAATTATATTTAGAATTACAGTCTGTACATAGCATTAAAATTCACAACCAAACAAAATCAGGAAATAAAGAACATAGAGAAAGGATATTAATTTGATTGTTGAAATGTGAATGGATAGAAAGAACAAAGAGAAATATCTAGGTTTCATGGGCTAGATTTTTGTTGATGCAATGTCTCGTGTAAGCTCTAAAGAGTAATTGTTGTCTTCTTCTTTTTTTAATCGGAAAAAAAAAAGCAAAAAAACGAGAGAACATGAGGCGAGGATGAGAGGAGTGAAAGTAGGTGAAACCCAAACCTTGGTCGGCGCAGACGAGACGAGGCGCTGCTCCGGTGGCTGCGACTGAGAGAACCACCGCGTGAGGTGGTGTGGGAGAAATAAGACGAGTGAGGAACAGCGAAACCACAGAGAGAAGAAGAAGAAGAGGGAGAATAGAGGGAGGATGGGAAATGGTAGGGATGCTGAGTGTGGGTCCCAGAGCATGCTGATGCTTTAACCTACCTTCATGATGACCATCGCAATCACAATCATAAAATTTATCGTAGTTCCGGAATGTTACGTTAATATTTTAAATGTCTTTTTCATTCAACCTTATAAATATCTATTATAATAAATTTTAAAAAGACATAAAAGAAATTTTTGTGTGTGCCCATTTCATTCGTACGTTATATAATATATCTACTGAAATTTCTCTTTTTAATTTTAATTTTTCCTTTTCACAGGTAAAGTGAGACTCACACAAGAGATAATTAGAAGTTTTTGACGGGAGATGGTAGAAATGAGTTTGTGAGGGTAGAGATGAAGCTTCGGGGCTTGGCATCTTCCCTTCAACCTTGGCACGAAGGCATCGCAATCCCATGCTCCTCACCTGATGATCACCTTGGAGGGGCCCACGTGGCCATCATTCTTCACTTTCACTCAATACGTACACTTACCTCTTTTATATATATATATATACACACATATACATATATATGTGGTTCATTATGAGTACCACTGAAATGATCCACAAGATCGGAAGCTCCCACCCAGTTTTAATCTGGTTGTGCTTTTTTGGCGTTAAACCCGGAACGAGAGAGAGAGAGAGAGAGTCTGACAATGTGGTTAGGTGTGTTATGTGAGGAGGGTTACTAAAGCTGCTTCTGGTCGCTGCTTTTATAAAAGTCAATACTCCTTTACCCCTTTTGCCACTGTTCCTTCCCCTCTCTTCATTCCACTAATCATTCTCTTCCCCTCTCTCTCTCTCTTTCACCATCAATCAGCTCCAGCAATTGCTGCTCCTAATCCCAAATACAGGCCTCCTCTCTTCTTAAATATGCACGATTTTAATCTATTTTCTTTTCCTTTCAATATTTTTTCGGGTTCATATTATTGTTATTTCTTGCCCAACATGGAATTTTTTTATCCATAGTGAACCTGTGAGATTCGGGTAACTCAATGCAACTCAGTGTTAATCTGGATTACGTTTTTCTGTTAAAAGAATTTGATTTATTTTTATTTTTAATTTTAGTGAACTTATACTATCTTTACCTATGTTTATTGCTTTAATTTGTTA
>QFDD01006844.1:0-11371 GCA_006871305.1 Vachellia collinsii
TCTTGAGCAGGGTAAAAATATAAACCGGACGATCACAATTCAAAGCTGTAATCTATTGCCCGCATCCCAACAGTTTTACGTTCTAATCACCAAGAACATCTCACACTCACGTTGTTGGAATTTACTCGTTGACTACCTGTTAAAGATCTACACTAGATTATCAGAATCTAACTCAAGTTGCTTAAGGAACAAGCCTCATCGTTAATTAATTTTTTTTGGAGATTAAAAACGTTAATTAATTAATATATTTATCATTTTTTAAAAAATTAATTTATAATATTTATAAATTGATATATCATTTAAGGATAGATTTAAATATTTAACAATATATTATAATAAAACAATCTATTTAACCCTTTTAATCTCCAAAAAAAATTAATTTCTGTTAGCATTTTTTTGTTGGGGTGCCCTCTGCTGCCCTTCTTTTCTCTATCTATTGAGTGTATTATGGCCATAGTACAACAAATCAGATCGGCTTGATCGGAAATCAGCAAATAATATTCAATTCCATCATGGCGACTAGTTGCACTAGAGACAAGGTTAACCCATCCAATCCAGTTCAACCAGTAGGTTGGCGCAGGGCAACGGGTTTGTTTAAAAAAACTTAAATGCTATAGACACCATAAAAATATGAAATCAAAATGAGAAGATGTGACTTATTAATTTTAAAAGGAAATATGATAACCAAATTAGCTTTTTAATTCTTTATTTTCTATTTAAATAAATTTACTCATGAGGAAATAAAATAGAATTAATTCATTATATCCCAATTATTTTTATCATTGATATTTAATTAAACTCTAAAAATTTAAAATATGCATAAAATAAAATATAATATAATAAATTACATTATTTTAATATAATCCATCTAACTTTGTATTAACATCAATTTAACCTATTAACTCTTAAACTACTTAATTATTTAATTTAATGTCCAGTCCAATTTTTTTGAAGAGGGCTCCAAACCAAGTTTCCTTTGAATTTTTTATACTAGGACTTTTAGGTGGGTCAGATTAAAGTCAAGGATATTTAATAATACTTTATGCACCGTGTAAATCGCTTATTTGATTGCATATGTGGGTCAGGTTTAGAAAGAATAATTTTAACTTATTTGGGATTAACTTTTAAAAAGTAATTATACATACTCCTAAATAAATATGTTATAAGAGTTTTATCTTAAATTGCCTAAAAAAGATTTTGAAAGAATTTCACAGAAAAGCTCTTTGATGTCACGAGGCATAGATTTACACCGAATCGTTGGTCTGTCCAATATACCTTTTTTTTTTTTTGCCAGGGTCTGTCCTATATACACCAGTATATCTGATCTACTGTATAAGAAATTAATGGAATTATTATTAACTTATCATTATTATTACTACTGACAAAAATTCCCTTTTTAATACTCAAATCTAAAGTAAGGGTCTACAATCGCATTAAACTCAAGGTGTACGTTAAAAAAACGCAAAATCAGACTGTTTATTGAGCAAATATATAATTATCAAATGACTTAGTATATTAACGTTAAGAAATCATATTTACACAAATTAAAATAATTTTTTTTTATGTACGTACTTTGTAAACCGTAAATCACATTAGAAAAGTAGCTTTTAACGCCAATCATAAAAGTAGCTTTCAATCGCAATCCAAACGAGCACAATGTTTACACTGCTATGAAATTAATTTCTAATAAAAACAGTATTATTTTATAAGCGAGGTTAGTCTGTTTTAAAAAGTTATTTTTTTCCTTCCACTTGTTTTATATTTTAAAGGTATTTTATGATATTTTAACTTTAGACACTGAGGGTGGTTAGCGTCTCACGTTCTGCATGGGACGCGTCCCATGTCCATACATTAGTTTTGTGAAATTTCTCCAGATTTGCCAATCTTGTTTTCAAGATAAATAGAACCTATTTGATTTGCACCTGTATTTGAGGAAAGGGTTAAAATACAAATTTATCTCAATTTTATTTGAAAATAATGTTTCTTCAGAAGTTTTTCCTTTTTAATTAAATGTCATCTCAAAAGTTTCAAAAAATAATAATATTATCTATTAACATTTTAAATTGTCAGGGACAATATTATGTTATTTTAATGCTTTCCAACAATCCTGAGCCCTGAAAAATTTTTTGAGAGAAATTTATATCTTAACATTGGAGAGATGTCTATTCTCTTCTGTGAATATATGAAACCTATTATATAAGTAGCTCTCTCTCTCTCTCTCTCTCTTTTGGGGGCAAAAGAAATTTGTATGGTTGTGAGGATACAAGCCTAATTAAAAATCTAATCCAGCCAGGGGTTAAATATAATGTATTGCCATCTAGTCCAGTCAGAGGTTAAATAAAAATCCCTTGATTCAGTTATTGAACTCCGACCACACATGCGACAAAACGATATGAATAATTGAAAAAAATTTATCCATAACCCCCATGCAGAGAAGATATGTAAACAGCAGAAGGTTTTTGTGCCCACATGTGATGGCAAGATGTGTCTTGTAAAATTTAAAAGTGGAAGTACCGATTGTGTGGACAAGTGCAGTGCAGATCATTTTAGTAGCATATACCCCTGTACTGGTACTGGAGCGTGTAGCACAGACTAAAAACATGACATACAAAGAGCTCGCATAGGTAATTTAATTACTTCAAACCATCAAACATTATTATGTTTAGCTTACTGTATCAGCTAGATTAATTATAAGTCTTTCTCTCCCATCAAGAAATCCTTTTTTTTGTTTTCTGGGTTCATGTTCTCCTGGAAAATTTTCTCTTAGCACCGGGAAACTCAACACCCTGTGATGATTTAAGAAGCACTATTCTTGGAATCATTCCCAGACAGAGGGAGACGGGTAAGTTAAGTGAACCGTTGATCTTCTGCTGCTTGTTTTTTCTTCCCTTTCCGTTTGTTTCTCTTCTAAGTTACAATGTTGGTCCGAATCATAGAGTGCTGTACAAAAGTATCTAATAACTTTTTCTATTCTTATACATCCTAAAATTAATAAGGGCGCAATTGGAATTCTATGACTCCCTTAAGTAAATTTAATCGTGTAACAGCATTTTCTGAGACGTGTTCAAAAAGTTAAGAACCTGTTATTATAGGGGGAAGGCAGTATTTGATTTAGCTCTTTAACTGGTCGTTAAAAATTAAATCATGGCCATATATAAGCTCAGAGCTCAATTGGCACTTTACATCTCTCAGAGAAGACGTTGCAGGCTGTATTCGTCATGTTGCCAAATGATAGTTGATAGAGATAAGCATGTGGGTCCCCTCTTCCATGGGGAGAGAGGTTCGCATTGTCCGAATAAAAGAAAATATATCAGATCAGGATGCTTAAAAAATTGAGCCATGCTCTTCGCTATCCATTAAAGTTTCTTAAGCCTAAATTTGTGGGTTTAGACCTCTGTATTATAATGAGTGCGTGAATTATTTTAAAAAAAAAATCGAGTCTTATTGCATGTGCTGTTTCGGTGGAAAACAATATTATACGTTATCCAAAGGTTGAATTTCGAAATCTAGGGCATAAGGGGAAAAGGAAGGCTTATAATATCAAGCACGTTTCCATTAATGAAGGTATGGTTGAGCCACGTGAGTGCTGACACAAGACGTGCCGTTTTTTGGCATTGCATGGTTTTTTTTTTTTTGGGAGTTTTTCTTCAATTGAGAGATAACTTTAAGAGAGTCACCAACAGATCAATATTTCACAGGAGATAATATGTAGACTGCCAAAACTTCTTCTCAAAAACTCAAAACGCGCAAGTAGTTTTTTTATCAATTAAAGAGACAAATTCTAAAGGTTTGAAGTTAGAATTAAGTGGTATCAAATCCGATCTTTTATGCAATTAGGTTATTAAACCATTAACACTCAGAGTGCAAGTTGCCAAAAACTGCATTCACTTTACAGGATGAGGGGACCAAATCTCCACTAGCCACTATTTTGGGGTCCCCAATTCTCATTCCCGCCCCGTGCTATGAACACCGGACAGATCATAAAGTATAGTCTTGAGTTGCTCATCCTCATCTCCATCTACTTCTGATTATATCCATTTCTTTTCCCTCTCTTCTGGTTTGAATGGTTTGTCCTTAAGTTAGAGAATTCCAATGTATTATTTCAAAAACTAAAAAGGAAAAAAGAAAAGCAAGCCGGGACCATTAGATTTTTGATATAATCCTTTTAGATTTGGAACAGCATTGTACAATTCGGATTGATCTCAGTTAAATTTCTAAACAGCACAACATGGAGTCCCCCCTCCTCCCAAAAAAACGAAGGGTAGAACTAACCTCTAAAATTTTCATCAAAAAAAAAGAAGAACTAACCTCTAAAATGAAAATGTGAGTGAGAATAAGATATATGAAGTTAAAAAAATCATTAAGACTAGTCGCAGGGTTCTCGTGTGGAATTTAGTACTACTATTTTCCAATTTCAAAATCACCATAATTTTCTTCTACAACATATTCCTTGTTCTTTTGACTATTAAATGGGAAATGAAAGAAAGAAAGAAATGCCCTTTAACAACGATGCAATTTAGGGAACAGCAATGCAGTTCAGTAATAAAATTATAAATAAGGATAAGGTGCAATTTTAGCAAAAAAAAATTTGTAAATGATGGTTAAGACAATTATATTTTGAATGGTGTAAAGGTAAACGCAATCTTTTAATAACAATGTAATTTAGTAACTCAGTTAAATTAACATAAACACCAGTATTTTTTTTTTAAAAAAAAAGTATCACTCACTTATTCCCCCTCTAACTTTACAATAAAGGACTTATTAAACTTGCATGACTTTTTAAAAAAATTATCACTCATTGTAATTTTGTGGCATCAGTATGACTTGTGACATGTGCATATACAATTAACCCTCGTGTTGTTTAACTTCTGCTTTCTTTTTCATTTGCCGCGTGACCCGTTATAGTCAGCGATGGAACTGATTGGGGAAAAAAATTGAGTGAACAACTGATTGAAAAATTGCCCCATTTACACCTCACACATACCTTAACAAAAGTGTGCAGTTGCAGACAGGGATGAGTGCAGCGTTACAACGTACTGAGAATGTTCAGACGAGCACCTTTGCTGGCAAGCATAATAAAAAGCTGAACGAAACGTTTAAATTATTTAAAAGTTGTGGAGAAACTTAAAAGACATAACCTAGCAATATTACCCTAAGCGTTAATGACGGTTAATTCTAATTTATTTAAAAGTTAACAATGGTTTTTTTTAGTAAAATAACACAAGATTGCTACATTTTGAATCTTAATTTAGGAATAACATTGAACAAAAAAAACTTTCAGGAATAATATCTATCTTAAGTGAGGACTTTTCAGAACAGATTTACAACTTAACCTTTAATTTAATTGTGTTTTAATTTTCATTTAGTAATTAGCAGCTTCGATGTGCGTCTTGACAGTCCAAAACTCAGAAATTAGCGGAGCCAAGCACAAAAGATGCAAATATGCTTCATCTCATTCTGTCGATCTTTATTTCTGTTCCTCATTTCCATTCACATAAAACCATTCCAACGACCAAGGACAAACTGGCTCTTATTAGTCTTTGGAAAAAAAAAATACGAAGCAATTTTTTTTGTTCAAATAGTGCTTTTGGCATGGATGTTAGTATCAAGTAGGATGTAAATGAGAATAAATGAGTTAGCTGGTAGATAAATTCGGACCTTTCACCCGTTAATTTCTATTCATGCATAAATGAAGCCTCTGTATTTCTCACTAGTAAAATAAATTGCATGTTTTGCCGATTTTTTACCGGTTCTTGTTTGATTTATTCGATTCTTGAGTGGTTTTCTTTTAGTCTGATTTGCCCCTTCTTCTTATCAGTCATGGGTTGAACTAGCTGTTTGGTTCACTGATGATCCGCTGTCAAATCAATTAATTAAGTTTGATTGTGATGAGTGATAACTTAACTTTACCATTATCAACACCAATCATAATGTACTCTCTCCTGGGGCCCTATTACGAGGAGGCTTATATCTCTTTGCAAATACAACTTTATCATTAATTTATTAACAAAAAAACAAAGTGGACGAAAATATAATGAGGGTTAAGTAAAGATGGGATGGTTGTGCCAAAGGGACGAATATGAATGTGAGTGGCCACGGCGAAGTCCCAATTAAGCGAAACTGGCCTCATTAGTGTCATGCCCTTCTCGACCGCACGTGTGGGGGGCACTTTCTTGTTAATGAAAACGTGTCATAGTAAAGTCTTTCATCATTCAAAGAATACCTTAATTGATGGAACAGATAAACACGATTCCGAATAGAATGGAACAACTATAATTAAGGACTCATTTGAATTGGCTGACGTGAGTTGTCACTGCTCAACCTGAAATGGAAATCAGATTTCGGAGATGATTTACGAATTCTTTAAGTGCATATACTCGCGATGATTACAAACACATTTTTAGCTAGAGAATGATGATATGGATGGAGAAAAATCCTACCACAGTTCCTGTTCATCAGCTACGTTATCTGAGTTCTTTTATTTTTACTACAGTTTATTTTTTCAAATAACGCCATTGACGTATAAATTGTTAGATGATTTGTGGTAGAGAGAGATTGGAAAGCTATTTTAAAAGATAACTACTTCAAGCTATTTTTACAAAAATAGGATAGATGTATATAATTTGCGAGGTATAGAAAAAGATATCTAATGGAACAGGGAGTACATAACCTCAGAAGAAAGGACCAACTAGCACGTTGTTCAGCGTCCCACATCGTTGCAGGACGACATCGGACGTATTTGATGATATACATACTACTTGATTCTGATATAATTAATTATTCGGTACCAATATACTTTACTGGTAACGATATAAATTGCTTCGAAATTATAGAAAACTTTTGATTTCATTAATTATATCTCAATACAAATACCCTGTTTCACTCTGCAGAAGAGTGTTTATGAAACCATGTTACATAAGTTTTCCGTACATTCAAAATTTAACTTTCAATTTTAATTTTAAACATATTCAATATATACAATAATAAAAAAAGTGTAAAAATCATATTTACATTAAAAATTTAATAATGTGATGTGTAAATTTAATTAAAAAAAACTCAATCACTGGCTCATAAACATGAGAAGACGATGGCATATACACCGAGGTCATTGAGAATGAATAGCCCGACATACTGAAATAGGAAGGTTGAGAGGGACTTGCCTACACGTGTGGCACAACTTTCCATAACTTGACTAAACAGGGATGGTCCTTCCATTATTGCACCCGGATGGAGATGGAGATAAAGACAAATTTTGAAGGGGATGGATTTGCATTTCACATGTAAGGATATGGTCCCTCCGCACTCCCTCCCTTTATTGCACCGGGTGGATGGAAATAAAGGAAAATTTTGAGGGGGATAGAGATGGATTTGCATTTCACATATAGATATAGATACATATACCCGTGATACTTTCTACATGGATCCTATATATACCACAATTTAATTTAGAGGACTTATCGGGATCCATATTAGTTGAACCAAGTGATCGGTGACTACATATATAATGATTTGGATAAGGAAGATGATATTTAATTGATGGCCAAGGATCAAAAGAGCATGTAGGAAGGTAAGCCAATAGTTGTGGTTAAGGAGTAGAACCGATAAAATAGATTCAACTTATGAACTATGGTAGGTTTTCAGCACGTTAAAGTGTCGGCGGATCCGCTAACCCCTTTTGTATTTTTTTAAAATAATTTTTGAAATAAATTTTATAAAATGTTAAATATACATGAATCACACAACATATAATTATATATATATACTTGTTTTAACCTTTCAATCTTATTGTTATTTCTATATAAAAAATAAATATTTTTTAAAGAAATGTTTAAAATTAAAATATATAAAATTTATCAAAGATATTATAATTGATAAATAATATATAAAATTTTATTTTAAAGATGTTTTCATAAAATACATTAACTTTATATTAATTATTTTTGTTAATATTTATATGTTTATTCAGATTTTTAATACCTACTAAAAATAAAATAAAATAAAATGAATGATATGTGGGTATGCGTGAAGGCTCGGACTGGTTTTCCCAGCCTGCAGCCCGGCTGTTGGGACTTGGGAGCATGTGTTTGGGAGGTCATTAATTGAGTTCAAGGAGTATTAGTAGTAAGCATGTTTGTTTGTTTATACGTACAAGTATTTGAAAAAAAATTAGCTCGTTTAATCTTAAAAAAAGTTAATTAATTTCTATATGAAGGTAAATGACGCGGTATTATTTTTGGAATAGGATCATGGCAACATAAGGCCCTATAAGTATCGTTCTAGCATCTTGTGCGCTTCCCATTCTCTGCTCAGGAGGAAGTAAGCCATGGCTTTGTCCATGCGAATACTTCTTCTCTCGCTCATCTCTCTCCCTGCCCTACTCTCTCTCCACCTCCAACTAGCATATTCCTCTGCTTCGTCCACCCCTTCTTCTCCGATCGCCACCGCCCAACACCCACTCGACCCTCTCACTAAAGACGAGATTACACTCATCAGAACCATCGTTCTCAAAACGTACCCCTCCAACACCGCCTTCCACTACGTCGGCCTGGACGACCCCGACAAGACCACCCTCCTTAAATGGGCTTCATCGCCTAACAAAAGCCTCGTACACATCCCTCGCCTCGCCTTTGTCATCGCTATCGTCAAGTCCCAAACCCACGAGATCCTCATCAACCTCGAAACCCATAAAATCCTCTCCGACAATGTCCATACCGGCAACGGCTTCCCCACCCTGACCGCCGACGAACAAAACGAGGCCATTTTACTTCCCTTAAAGTACGGTCCGTTCATTGAGTCGGTTAAGAAGAGGGGGCTAAACCTGTCGGACGTCGTGTGTTCGACTTTTACTATAGGGTGGTACGGTGAGAGCAAGAGTATACGGGCTTTGAGACTTGAGTGTTTCATGATGGGTGAGACGGCGAATATATATGTGAGGCCCATCAATGGGATTCTTATGCTGGCGGATATTGACAAGATGCAGATAATCAATTACGAGGATAGATCTGTAGAGCCTGTCCCTAAGGCCGAGGATACTGAGTACCGAGCTCAACATCAACGGCCACCTTTTGGTCCTAAGCTTCACGGCATGGCCATGGTTCAACCAGAAGGACCAGGATTCAAGATCCAAGGCCACAGCGTCAGGTATGTATGGGTGTGTGTGATATACTATAATGATCTCGTCACTGTATAATAATGACCAGGATGTTTGCTGAGTTTAAAAGCTTGGAGTTAAAAGTTTTAACGTGCGCTGCTAGATGATGTGTCTCAAATCTCAATCAACCAATCACTGCCCTTTTTTAAACATTCTTCGTCCTCATCAACTCATTGGAGTGGGATAAAGCTGTTTAGATATCATCCCCCTTAAATAAAGACAATGGTAGATGAAGAATGAACTTCGGTGATACTTATCAACGGGTTGCATCTTGAGACAACTTTTAACAATGTGAATGACCAACATTGAATTTTCATTAAAGAAGTGTCGACGTTACATTTATTGTACAAAAAGCTCATAATACACGTGAGTGAGTAGCCAAAAAAAAAAAAAAAACTTTGGGACCTTTTTTTTCCTTTTTAAAAAATGTTTTGCAGGTTTGGTCATTTCCACAGACAGCCAAAAACCGTCCCGATTAGAAGCTTTTTCACAATTTTTTTTTGTAATAATAATGGTAATTTTTAAGCCACAGATAAATTTATTTTTTTAAGCCAGCGATAATTAATAGTAAATAATGGAGTACTTGATTTTAGAGGTGAAGAGCCGAACATATAAAGCTTACCCTAAAAGTGTAGTGCTCGTATTGGATGCGTTATAGCAGTGCTATTTTGGGGCTACAATGGGCTTTTCTTTTTTGGTACTGAGTAAACAGTAAAAAAAATTATCTATAAGCTACACTTTAAAAAAATTTAGTCATATACTACACTTTCATGAAGATAACTTTGGTGAACAAGTTTGACATATTAATTTTTTTTAAAAAAGTTTTTAATAAAAAACAATAATTTTTAATAATTTTTTAAAAAACTATTAAAAATTATTTTTTTAATTTATTTTGTTTTTATATTTGTTTGATAATATTTAGGTAAAAAGATAGGTTTGAAAAACGAAAGCCAATGCATTTACAATTTCTCTCTTTTCTGTCTTTTTTAAATTACAAAAGGCAAGTGAATAAATTTGAAATTGAAAAATAATTTCCGTATTGATTCAATATCCCTTTTCTCTCTTATCAAATCTTCAATAACCTTATCACTCTTAAACTAGCATCAATGTCCCCTTCCTCTCTTCCTATACATTTATTATCTAATAATCTCATTTATGATTATTAGGGAGAGAGGTGAGAGGAAGGGGACATTGAAGTTTCTTCAAGAGTGATAAGGTTGTTAAAGATTTGATAAGGGGGGAAGGGGATATTGAATCAACACGAAAATTATTTTTCAATTTTAAATTTATTCAGTTACCTTTTGTAATTTAAAAAAGAGAGAGAAAAGAGAAATTGTAAATATACTGCATTTCGTTATTCATACCTATCTTTTTACCTAAATATTATCAAACAAATATAAAAATAAAATAAATTTAAAAACGGGAAAAAATAATTTTTAATAATTTTTTTAAATAATTATTTAAATTTTTTTTTTTGTTTTTTAATATTTTTTATTAAAAAAATTTTAAAATTTTTGGAACTTGAACTAGTTCCGAAATTTTTTTTTTTTAAATTAATTTGTCGAATTTAATAAAGTTTTTCTCATTTAAGAAAAGTGTAAATAAATTTTTTTTTGAAGCGTAATATATAAATTATTTTTTACACTGTTTGTTGTAAGAAAAAAAACCGCGATAATTGGACGAGTGTGTTGTGAATGGCTGAATGCAGCTGGGCGAATTGGAAGTTCCACGTTGGGTACGATGCAAGGGCAGGAGCAGTAATATCGCTGGCATCAATCTACGATCCGGACAAGCACAAGTCTCGAAGGGTTCTTTACAGAGGCTATATCTCTGAGCTGTTCGTGCCGTACCAGGATCCCTCTGACGAGTGGTACTACAAGACATTCTTCGACGCCGGCGAGTTCGGGTTCGGGCAGTCCATGGTTTCATTGGAGCCCGACCGAGATTGCCCCCCTCATGCTCACTTCATGGATGCTTACCTTCATGACCGTGCCGGAAACCCCTCCCTCCTCCAAAACGCCTTCTGTATCTTTGAACAGCACGGCGGTATCTCCTGGCGTCACACCGAGTCTGGCATTCCCAATCAACCTGTGAGTTTTTTGCTTTTTTTTTTTTGTATCGTCGCATGCTTCTGTGATGAAAAAAATGTCGTAATGTAATTGGTGGGGGCTGTTGCTTGAATGTTGATAGCTACGAGAGGTGAGGTCAGAAGTGAGCTTG
>QFDD01006845.1:0-13271 GCA_006871305.1 Vachellia collinsii
TTCATTCTATTCTTAATAAAATACCAATTTTAGAGTTCAATTTTGTATATTATATTAAAAATTGGAGGATTAATATTTTTTCATTTATTAGTGCTTTGTACGGAGCAGATCTATCCTAACAGGAGCAGTAGAAGTAGTTAACATTAATTGGCTTTTGTTTTATGGGCAGACAAGACATGGTCAATCTCAATCCTTTGTTTTGTTTTTGGATTAATGAAGCAGCAACGATCAAGTCAATTGAGTGTTGAGATATTTAATAGAACATCAGCAATTATATTTTATTGATTTTAAAATGAATACTATGGAACAATCATGTATGTAACACATATTATGTCAATCAAATCCTTACTACAAGGGATAATTGGTATATTAAGGAGAGTTTGAGAAAATTGAATAAATTACTTAATTATAACATATGTTATAAAATATTTATATGTATTATTAGATAAGTTGGACTGGGAAAAATAATAAATAAATAAGCTTATCTAATTTTTTTGAATCTTTTTAAAGAAATCAACTGATTGGTTTATAATAAATGAGGGCTGTGGTTGGACTGGAGTGAAGACAAAAGGAAGAGGGTGAGGAGGGGCGGCACGTGTGTCGTTAGTGAGCAACCATTGTCGCTGTTGGTTCAGAGACGCTCTAATCAAAATTAATTAATGAAAGGATGAGATTAGTAATTAGTGTCACTCATCGCCCGTGGAGACAGGGAAAGAGAAGCGTTCGTGCGTCTCTGTGTGGGGACCACCACAAAAGTGAGCGCTTGATTATATGTGAAGATAACCTTTTGCCCAAAAGAAGAGAGAGAGAGAGAGAGAGAGAGAGAGAGAGAGAGAGAAGCAAATCAAGGAATCCAACCAAACACACGATTTCCCTTGGACCATCTTTCCTTTCAACTCACACCTCTTTCCTCCCCCTAACCCTCTCAATTTAATCTGCTCATCATTTCCATTTTAACTGTCTTTTTTTTTTTTGCCCCTTCCCTTCATCATCTCTCTCATTTCATCAACATGTTATATATATATATATATTTATACTAATACAAGTCATATAAAAACACTAAAACCCCCTGCTTCAGATGATCAATGAAGATGGATGGAGGGAACATAACACATACTTTTTTAACAACCACGGTCTCATCTAGTTCAACAGCTAATGAACTGCTTTTTAATCATCTATATATTGAATGCTGTTTTGAAATTTTCTTAACATGCACAATTAAAAATTTACATTGGATTGATGTTTTGTAGTAATAACTTTTGTGCTAGCTCTTCTAAGTAGAACCCACAAGAGTCATGAAGTGCTATTCACTAGTGAATAATTAAACGATGAGCGACCTAAAAATGCACTGCATTGTTTTATTAAAGAACTTAATGTTCCCCCGAGTCCGTGTGATTGAGTGGGTAAAAGGCGGCAACCACCTTATCAAAGAAGAAGAAATAATAAATAAATTTCCGTGAGAAAAAAAAAAAGAAGAGAGAGCACTGATTTACTTCTATTTCTTGGTCCAACTTCTGCTCAGCAGATTCAAAAACCATGTCCACGCGTGTTTGTTTTTCTTTGGATTCCCACGCCTCAAGCATCAATCTACTACCAACTAAGCAACCTTACCTTCTTTCTTCTATGACTTCCTCTCAGCTTTTTTTAATGGAAAATAGAAGCTACCATTTACATCTAAAGTAGGATCATTAAAAAAAAAAAACCTCTTGCATTAACTACCACCTTTGTATGAAAGGGTTTTTGATGAAAGATACTAAAAACACCATTGACCTCGTGACTTTCTCCAGCTAAGCTACAAGCAATACTATTACATTCTCCCTGTGCATGAAATTAACGCAAACATTCCGATTTCTATTGATCATATTAGTAGTTTTTTGGATGATATCTTGATAAGAATGATTAATCCCTTGCTCTCTTGTGATTAAATTGATATCCTCTGCACAATGCTTACCTTTTTCTCACAATTTTATCATATCCAACAACCTCAATCGCTGCAGTGGCTCTCTCCGCCACCACGGTTTAATACCTCTCTCCGCACTGAACCGGTCAGCAACTGCGGCTCAACTGTTCCCTTGCTTCTAAACCCCCCACCCCCTCCCGCTTCCCCACTTCTGAAAATCATTAAACAAATACCCTCAAAGTAGAAAACCCATTACCGATTTGACATTCTTGAATACAAACAGCTTTAAGCAACATTTATTATAATCCTTCAAGTCCAAAAGACAACAGGAACCAAGAAAAAGAAAAAGGATGTGAACCACTCTCTTTCAATTCATGCTTCCCATTTTCTTCCTGCAGCCACCATGAATGGCTTCTCCTTCCTCGTACCTTTGAAGCTTCTCTCTTGTTCTTATTATCCGACTCTGCAAAACATCTGTGCATGAATCCTGCAGAGGAAGAAAAATCAACCAGCACAAGAGAGGGAGAAGCAGGACGAAGACAACATAAATGTCAGAGCAGGAAACACAGTCATGGGTCTTCATGTTCATCTGTTTCTTAATCCTTTTTTCAGGTACCAGTTCAATTCTGTACGAGTTTTCCCATAGCACCCAGATTGATCTCATCATATGCAGTCCATTTCTTCATCTGTATCAGGATTCCTTTTATACTCATGGCCTCTGACACAACACCATGTAGTTATATCACCCGTCCTTAGCTTTGTCAGTGTGTTTTAAGATTCTCTGAACAGTTTGACCATTATTTTATTCTGGGTCTTTGAGGTTTATTGATTCTGTCTATGAGGCTGTTACCCTCTACTTCGTTTCCCAAGGCGGAATCTGATTTTCTTTCCTTTTTCTTCTGTCGATCCCACAGGTAAAATGGTTGCCCACGATTTTCTGGACAGAGAGAGACAAATTCTGTTAGAACTGAGAACTTACCTGGACAATCAAACTAGAACAGATCGAGGAAGATACATACTCTGGAACACAAACAGCTCAAATCATTGTGAATGGCCAGGAATTGCATGCAGACCTACGGGGACAACCTCGGCGGCGAGAGTGGTCGGAATAGACCTTTCCGACAGCAGCATCGCAGGCGAGATTTTCCAGAATTTCTCGCAGCTTACCGAGCTAAATCACCTCGACCTTTCCACAAACACCATTACCGGAGAAATCCCAGAGGATCTAAGGCGATGCAGGAACATCGTACATCTCAATCTCTCCCATAATCTTCTAGAGGGGGAGATGGATTTAACTGGATTGACAAGGTTAGAGACGCTGGACTTGTCGGGAAACAGGCTTCATGGGGATATAGGGTTGAATTTTCCTGCCATTTGTGACAACTTAGTTACTTTGAAAGTTTCTGGGAATAACTTCACTGGTTCGATTGATCATTGTTTCGATCAGTGTTTAAAATTGCAGTACTTGGATTTGAGCACCAACAATCTCACTGGGGGTATTTGGAAGGGATTTGCGAGGCTGAAGGAGTTCTCAATTGCAGAGAACTCTCTCACTGGGCCTCTCAATGAACAGGCATTCCCAGAAAATTGTAACCTCGAATTACTCGACGTTTCAGTCAACGGGTTCACAGGAAATGCACCGAAGAATGTCAGCAAATGCAAGAATCTAGCGATTCTGAATCTTTCAAGTAACAAACTTTCTGGGGATATCCCAGTTGAATTAGGATCCATCTCAAGCCTCCAAGCATTGCACTTCGCCAACAATACATTTTCAAGAAACATCCCAGAGACACTTTCAAACTTGAAAAATCTAAATTTCTTGGATTTGAGCGGAAACGGTTTTGGTGGAGAGATACAAGACACACTTGGGCAGCTCAAGCAGGTGAAGTTCCTTCTTTTGTATTCAAATGCTTACACAGGAGGATTAAACTCATCAGGCATTCTCAAATTACCTAACATCTCTCACTTAGACCTTAGTAACAACAGTTTTTCAGGTCCATTACCTATTGAAATCTCTCAGATGACTTCTCTGAAGTTCTTAATGTTGGCCTATAATCACTTTACCGGAAGTATTCCTCTCGAGTATGGAAATTTGGCTCAGCTTCAAGCACTTGATATCTCTTTCAACAATTTAACAGGTCCAATCCCACCAAGCCTGGGAAACTTGGGTTCTCTCTTATGGTTAATGCTTGCCAACAATTCATTGACCGGAGAAATCCCTGAAGAGCTCGGAAACTGCACAAGCTTGCTGTGGCTAAACCTTGAAAACAACAATCTCACTGGGAATTTCCCGCCTAAATTGACCAACATTGGAAGAAACGCCATGGTTACTTTTGAATTGAATCGGAATGAAGTCAATGGAATCCCTGCTGGTTCTGTTGAATGTTCGGCAATGAGGAGATGGATACCTGCAGATTATCCTCCTTTCAGCTTTGTGTATAGTATCCTCACAAGGAAAAATTGCATAAGCATTTGGGATAGGTTACTCAAAGGGTATGGAATTTTCCCGATTTGTTCATCTGGGTCCTTTTTCAGATTGAAGGAGATTTCTGGGTATGTTCAATTGAGTGGGAATAATCTCATCGGAGAAGTTCCTTCAGAAATTGGGAACATGCAAAATTTCAGCATGCTTCACTTGGGGTTGAACAAATTTTCCGGCAAAATCCCTGCGGTGATGGCAGATCTGCCACTTGTAGTGTTGAACATAACAAGAAACAACTTTTCAGGTGAGATTCCATGGGACATTGGAAACCTTAAATGTCTTCGGAATCTGGATTTGTCCAACAACAATTTCTCTGGGACATTCCCGACAAGCTTGAACAACTTGACTGAGCTGAGTAAATTCAACATCTCTTACAATCCCCTTATTTCTGGGACAATCCCACCAACAGGACAATTAGCCACATTCGATGACGATTCGTATTTGGGAGACCCACTCTTAACCCTACCAAGCTTCATCGATAACATCCCAGACGACAACAAAAACACGACCTCTCATAGAGACCACAAAATCAGAAACAGACACCCCACGAAACTGTCAATGTTCTTGGCGTTTCTAGCTATGTCACTCGCTCTGTTGGTATTTGGTCTCCTCTCTTTCATAGCATGTTCACTGGCAAAAACCCGTTCACACGACCCAGAAGGATACCTTTTGGAAGACACAAAAAGCCAAGACGACTCCGACAATTCGTCACCATGGTCGTCTGACCAAATTAAGGTTATCCATTTGAACAAGATAGCATTCACGCACGCCGACATTCTCAAAGCCACAGGAAACTTCTCTGACAACAGAGTCATTGGAAAAGGTGGTTTTGGCACCGTGTACAGAGGAGTGTTCCCAGACGGAATAGAAGTCGCAGTGAAGAAGCTTCAAAGAGAAGGACTCGAAGGAGAAAGAGAGTTTAGAGCAGAAATGGAGGTTCTGAGCGGAAACGGTTTTGGGTGGCCACACCCGAATTTAGTCACACTATACGGGTGGTGCCTAAACGGGTCGGAGAAAATCTTAGTTTATGAATACATGGAAGGAGGAAGCTTGGAAGATGTCGTTACAGACAGAACAGGACTTATATGGAAGAGAAGGTTAGAGATCGCCATTGACGTGGCTCGAGCATTGGTCTATTTGCACCATGAATGCTTCCCTCCGATTGTTCACAGAGACGTCAAGGCCAGCAACGTGCTCTTGGATAGACATGGGAAGGCCAAAGTCACAGACTTCGGGTTAGCAAGAGTGGTAGAAAATGGAGTGAGTCACGTGACGACCATGGTCGCCGGCACGGTGGGCTACGTGGCGCCTGAGTATGGTCAGACGTGGAAGGCGACGACGAAAGGTGATGTGTACAGCTTCGGAGTGTTGGCGATGGAGTTAGCCACCGGGAGGAGGGCGGTGGATGGTGGGGAGGAGTGCCTGCTAGAGTGGGCTCGAAGGGTCACGGGCTATGGGTATGGGCTTGGTACTGGGCTAAGTCGGCCCATGACACCAGTCTTGTTGATGGGCTCTGGGCTAGGAGAGGGGGCAGAGGAGATGGGTGAGTTGTTGCGGATTGGCATAAAGTGCACGGCGGAGGCTCCGCAAGCTAGGCCCAATATGAAGGAGGTCTTGTCTAGGCTGGTTAGCATATTGAACCCAAAAGGGGAGTGAAAAAAAAATACATAATAAATAAATTGTGTATATTGTGTGCTACAATTTATTTACGAAAAACTGTGCTTTTAGTGCATAGTTGATTCTTCTTTGTATACAGAAAAAGTGAACTTTGTATCATTCCTTGCGTTGAAGAAGCTGCTCAATTTTGATGTGTTCACACTTAACACCGTTGGTTGGAATTTTTGTTTTTTATTTTCTATTGATAAATAAATCCTCATAATTCTAAAAAGGTACTACCTTGCAGAATTATACTAAGAAAATGAAAATCAATAAATAACAGAATCAAACAAGACCTCTTCGTGTCCATACATGAAAGCTTAGCATGCGGTTTTCACCCTGGGAAAGGACGCATGGTAATTTACTAAAATGCCCCTACCGGCACCAATTCTGATTCAGGCCTGATCATAACAAATTGTGCTATGATATTCCTCCAAAATCCTCACAGACACTTGTTACAACGTCAGGGAACCTTTCTCTCAGCACTCAAACAGCCAGTTTTGCTTCATGTTTAGAGTTTAGACGCATTTACTCAGATGCTCATTGCCCAGTGACTTTTTATGGCGTCTCTTCCAATTCTAGCTTGGTTTCCATTCTCTAAACAGGACTGTTGAAGCATGTTAATACCATCAATGATATCTTAATTGAAGAGGGAGAATTTCTGGTTGAGACATGGATGGTGGTGATAAGGACCCAAGTACAATACCCTTGGAGATTGCAATTAAGGAGCTAATATATCTCAGGAAGGTATCATCCGCTCTCTAATTAATGATCACTCCATTAAAGAGCTTCTTCCTCTGCAGTTCCATATTTAGCCTTTCTTTTGTAATACCTTGGCCACTCTGGCTTTGTTATATCTTTGCTTAGTTTCATATTCAATCTTATTGTGTGAAAATATAATTTTATTTTATTATTGATATTTGCGAATAATATTTTAGTTTTTTGAGAGTGTCTGTCATATAAATTTTAGTAAACACATCATGTATTTATTTGTAAACTACTAGGCATATTGACGGTGCTCCTTTGTCTTCACACACAAACATCGCACACTCTAAAACCTGAAAATTATGTTATGGTATTGTATTTTTTGCACAATTAGTGTTTGTCTAAATGCTCTCTTATATTTTCAGGTTACTTCACCATCAATTCAAACTCTCCAGCAATAGCCATTGTCAAGCCTTCTAAGTTCAACAAGTCCATGTCTTTCAGGAACCAAGCGAAAAGAACTAATCAACCCACATGATTCCCCACTGGAATGTCAGAACCAGGATAAGTTATACTGCAAAATCTGCAAATTGTCATGCTCAAGTCCCTTCAATCTAACACAACGTTTAATGGGTCGAAAGCACAAGTCAAAGCTAAAAGAGCAAGATTTGGGACATAATCAGAAGAATGGAATGAAGGGGAGAAGCAATCAAATGAAATGGTGTGAACTGTGTGAAGTTCCATGTATGACAGAAGACTTGCTCAATCTGCACTATAAGGGTAAAAAGCATAGGATGGAACTACAGAAGTTTGAAATGAATGAGAAAATGGTGTGAGCTATACAAAATATGGTGCATTGATATGTCTTCTTTCAAGCAGCATCTTGAAGGAAAAAAGCACCTGCTTTAAATGCATGTTATGGAGAAAAACAAGAGATGTCCTGATATATTGCGGTCTAATTCCATTGAGTCCCGAGCTGATGAGATGATGAATGAGACCAGAAATATGAAGCAAGAACTGGATGTGTTGCGGAGGAGTACTAGAGTGCGGGATAAGCCATCGAGTTCGAGAGATTAATTGGTATGTACGCGTGTGTGGATTGTCACTGAGATGGGGGTGGAGAATTTTGATGTCTTCTTGCCAGAATCATTTTCTCTCTTTTCTCGTCTGTGTAAGTTTCCTTCTCAGTTTCCTATTGTTCATTGTTGCTTTAGTTATGTTGTGTGTCTGTGATTTATGTTGTGGGTTGTAATTGATGCTTTAAAACTTGGTTGTTACTCTGTGATCAAGGGAAGGAATTTATTAGCAGCCAGCAATACTCCTGTACATTGGCTATTTCTTTGCCGTATTATTATTATTTTCTTGTTACAGGGAAACATCTCATGGTTATAGAGAAGAATAAGAGAAATACTTACATACTCTCGGAGTGCCACGTCATCTATGCTCTGTTCAATAAAAATGTTACAAGTGTCATCTATTGTGATCTCATATTCCATAAATTTCTCCTGATTATGTTTATTTTTCCATAGCCTATTACAATAAATATTTATTATGGAAAAAGAGGAATAATTAAGAGAAATTTATGGGATATGAGATCTATAATAAAAGACACTTGGAATATTCTTATTGGACAGAGCATGGATGACGTGGCACTCCGGGAGTATGTAAGTATTTCTCGAAGAATAAAACGCCTTCCGTTGGATGATTAAATACGGTTCGTTTAGATTAAATACATACTGGTTCTGCAACAAAAAATGCAGAGTGGTATTAAGATTTAAGCTTAAAGTTATATAATTGTGGTTATTATTATTGATGTATGAACTCTTGTAAGATCAAATATTTGCCTTAAAACAGTGCGGTATAGGTTGGACCCAGTATATCTCAGTGTCATTTCCTGGCAAAACAGCAATTTCTAAGTCAATTTATTCATGTTATTGTGTCTCATATACAGAAGATATTTCAATAACAAGAAGGCCATTCTGGAATTGGAAATTCCCAGGATGAAAAAGATTCAACGGCGTAAAAAGTTGGAGAATATTGTATTATTGTGAAATACCCTCCATCTCCTCTGTTTCCGGAGACAGAATGGGGATTGATTGTAAACACGGCGGGCTAATCATTATCCATTAATAATCATTATTAGCAAACCCTCACGATCATCATTATGAAAGCATGTGAGGTTTTTGAGAATTACTTTTAAGAACTCTGGAATAAATGAGAAATGAAATGAGGGTGTGGGTTAGTACAATGACGGAAATTAGCTCTATAGCCTAGAGTCTGGTGTCTAGTTTTGCTTCATTGGCTTCAGTCTTGGGATTGATACAGATGACCTTTCTGTACAGAACAGGAATACGATACTAGCATATCAAAATCTTACCGTTTTTGTCTTCGTAGGGTAAGAATCACTAATCAGATCTGTTCTTTATCGTCTTCCTTCGTAGGATATAGCGGTCCAATAATATGCCATGAACCAGTGAAGTTATAATAAAAAGGTATGAACTAAACATAAAAGAGGAGGCATAGCTATCAAAGGTGCTTTATGTAGCTTATACAGATTCCCATTATGGGGGAAGATGATAATATGACTCTAACATGGCTTTTTAGGAGTAATTTTTTTCACTCTTTGGTCTTATGAAAATTTGTATGTAAAGTTAAAACACAATCCCCATATTTGTGTAATAATATTCAAAACAGGTGATTGAAGAATAAGTTTGAAAGAATACATGAAGATGAATGAACGCACCTGTCAGAGAAAGAAGAGTGATTCATGAACCGAACTGAAACCTTAAAAGATAGAATTGCAAATAGTAAGAAGACAAAGTTACACATGTTTGGGGGAGGGTGTTGAATCTTAACCTAGTTGAACTTTGAATGTTTTATGAGATTAAGGGGTGTAAAAAAGGTAAGAGATGATGGTAATGATGAGGATTGATGAATAAATGAGAGGTAAAACACCGACAACAAGGCATGCTCTGTAGAAGCCTGTTCCGTACTTTTGTCTTTTACCTGCTCCCCACGTCTTCCATTACTGGCCTCTCTTAAAAGCTCCTTTTACACCCCCCTTATCTCTCCATTCTTGTCCTTAATGATAATTAAATCTGGGCTCCCATCTCTTGTTTGATATATGATATTTGAAATACTTTACAAAACGCAAGTTTGCATTTTACTTTGAACAGAAAAATAACTTCCATTTTAAGGGATAAAAGTATAGAACCTCCCTCACAGGTAAGAAATTTCTTTCAAGAAAGTAGCATGCTTATTTAACCTCTTTTGGGAAAAGGATTGCTTTTCAATACAGCAAAGGCTACATCTGGGTCTGCCTTCTGTGATATGTGTCAGTTTCCCTTGAAAATGGATTAATATTCGATTTGGAGATAGGTAGATAGGTAAGATAGCTTAAGCTTAATTTTCATGGCCACATTCTCTGAAATTTGAATACTTTTTCTCATATCAGTTCACTTGGTTTAAGCCTCTATATTGCTTAGTTGTACAGCTGTGAAACTGAGATTAAATCTGCTCCACACAGATTGAATGCCAATTATAAGGACTTGATAAAGGCTACATGTAAGCTTTTCTTTTCTTTTCTTTTAACTTTATTGCTTTCCTTGTGATTGTGGAAAGTAGCAGAAAATAGTTGTACACTCTTTCATCCAATTGTATCAAGTTTGGTTGTTCCAAAAAGTGATAGATGGAGAGGGTAGGGATGTTGTGAGTACAACAAGCACAATCATCTAGGTGAATGCCAACATGCAGAGCACAACCCCCAAAAGTTTCAAGTTCTATGAAACGTTTTAATATCATCATCTTTCACACTTCTAATAGTGTTCTTTGGATTACAAAGATAGTCCACACATATTGCGCATCACGCTTTACGCGGAAATAAAAGGAAGCCACAAGAATCAAACTTTAGACTCATTCTGTCAAATTGTTTCTGTACAGAACTTATGGTTGCACCTAGAAAAATCTGTTCTGTTAATATCAAACTTTGGGCCCATTCTGTCAAGTTCTTACATACATTCGGACTTAAAATTTCAGCTCAATATACTTAATCTTGCAGATGCGGTAGGCAAGATTTTGCAAATCTTCTCTGTTAACTTGTTGGAAGGGAGATGCATCCCAATAGGCTAGGAATAAGATTGGATTCCTGAGAGAGAAAGCACGCTTTGATTGTGCAGAGATTTATATATTTAGTTAAGGGCGATAAATAAATTTGGGGAATGGGGGCCAAACTATGTCCAAAGATATTTCAGATGGGTGTTAGTGAGTGGCCTCAAGTCATGAATGAAAATAAAGAGACACGCCCACATGATCATTGTCCTACAGCAAGAACATTCGAGTGCCCCTTCCACTATAATACTTCAGTGCATAAGTTAGAAAATATGATAGAAGAAAAGATAACTATTGCTACTCCGGTCTTTAATATAAGATCTACTTAATTAATTGAGAAAGTTAATTAAATTATTATTTTTTGTTTCAATGTGTGTGGTTTTATCTAAAATACCCTCCTATATCATTTGTGTTGAAGCCACCACTTGATAGAAATTCCCTTAACATGGACAACTAATAGGGATAGTACAAAAAAAATGATACATCTGTGGGATCAAATTCAGATCTTATATTAAGGATCAGAAAGAATATTAAAAAAGAAAAGAAGAATCATCTCGAATCTTTTGTCATATCCATTTGCCTCTGTATCACAACCCATCCCCCTCTCAACTGGCTGTCTATAAATTGGACATGCATGAGCCTGTGGATAAAGCATAATAAGAAGAGATATATATATATATATATGGAGTGCTCTAACAGATTCCCCAAGACATCATCAAGAGATGTTTCTCTTCAGGAACTTAGCAAAAGGCTTTCTGAGTTTGCTGAAGTCAGAGGGTGGGATCAACATCACAGTCCCAGAAATCTGCTTCTGGCTCTTGTAAGCCCCCTGAAAATAATGAAATGATCATTAACCATCCATCCATTCTGCTTCCAGATTCTTTAAATTCCTTTCCTTGTCGTTGTTAGATTCTCTGAGATTGTCTTTTCTATCAAAGCAGCTCAAACCAAATTGATAGGACTTTACTTTAACGTTATATACCTTCAATCATTTATCTAATCAGTTAATGTGCCACTCTTGTATTCTAGTAGTCTTACACAAACTGCCATGAAGGTGGGTATTTGTTTCTGATGTTGTAATGATGGATGCAGGTGGGAGAGGTGGGGGAGCTATCGGAGATATTTCAGTGGAAAGGAGAAGTGGCGAAGGGATTGCCAGATTGGAGCAGTGATGATAAAGAGCATTTGGAGGAAGAGCTTTCTGATGTTTTGTTGTATTTAGTGCGTCTTGCTGATGTGTGTGGCCTTGATCTTGGACAAGCCGCTCTCACTAAACTCGTCAAGAATGCTAAGAAATACCCAGTCACTCCCTCCCAATCCTGAAAATTATTCAAATGATCCCATCATCTTCTTCTTCATCTCATGTTTAATCATCAAAATTTTATGTCTGCTATAAGCCATCAGATTATATATCCGATGCATCTTGCATACAGGCTTCATCATTGGTGTTTTATACCACAACATCGTTTATCATGGTTCTCTACTTAAGTGTTTTATATTTTATTATAAAACATAATATATAGTAAAAAAAAATATTTTTTTTTACTAAAAAACATTTAATCTCAATAATATATTTAATTTTAATAAAAGTAGTATAGTACTCTCTTCATCCTTAATTATTATTCCCAATTTTTTCCTATTTCTCATAATAAAAATTTTTAAACGTAATTTGACTTCTTTTTTCCTTTCTTTCCTTTTCTTTTGTTTTAAGACCACGTACCAATACTAAAAATTTATGTCATGTCTCTTTTTTATTCAAAACTTAATAACATGTCATTTTTTTATTGAAAGTGTTATAAATTTGAGAGAAAGGGAATGAACGAAGAGAGAAAAGTATAGAGCAAAATGAGGAGGAGCAATCACTGTTAGGATATATTATAATAAAAGATAAATAATCAGGAATAACAAATCAAATATGGACATCCAAACAGAAAGATATTTATAACACTCCCCCTTGGATGTCCATTACAAAACATGTGCCTCCTCAAAAAAAACTCCAACTAAGAAAAACCCAATGGGATAAAAACCTAGTAGAAGAAAAAAAGAGTACACATTTTATTGATACACTTCCTAATGCTGCCTCATTAAAAACCTTTCTAGGAAAACCCAGTGGGACAAAACCTAGATAAGGGAAAAAGAGTACAGCGTGTATCGACTCCCCCTCTTGACTACATCACTTGATATCTCTGAATCTGCGAAGTCCGATATCATGAACAAGCTTTTCAAATGTCGTACTGGGAAGTGACTTGGTAAATAAATATGCAAGATTTTTACTGGAATGAATCTGCTGGATGTTGATTTCGCCCCCTTTTTGAAGATCACGAGTGAAGAAAAACTTCGGTGAAATATGCTTCGTTCTATCGCCTTTTATATAACCTTCCTTTAGTTGGGCAATGCATGCAGTATTGTCCTCATACAGGA
>QFDD01006846.1:0-13314 GCA_006871305.1 Vachellia collinsii
CTCCCTGAACTTCCAATCTCAGACTGACCCGGTAATCAAAATCTTCACTTGCCTCAAACCCAGAGCAGATATTGTTCGATCGAAATTCGAGCTCCCAAAGATCTTGTTCCAGCAGAATTGAAGTTGATAGGAGGTGGAAATGGTAGATCCACAACCGAATAAAAGAGGGAAATTGTTGGGGGGGGGAGATTAAGCAGGGACCAAAGTGATCTAATAAGCTAACGAACGAAGAAATCTAGAGGGGCAGAAAGGCCCGGTGACAGAGAGAATGGGGAAGAGAAGAAGGAAAGGAGCGACATGTGAGGGATTTTGGTATTATAATTGGCTTTCTTAATTTCTCTTCCCTT
Source organism: Vachellia collinsii (assembly GCA_006871305.1). Classification (NCBI taxonomy): domain Eukaryota; kingdom Viridiplantae; phylum Streptophyta; class Magnoliopsida; order Fabales; family Fabaceae; genus Vachellia; species Vachellia collinsii. The sequence goes on from QFDD01006846.1 coordinate 348, forward strand.
TCTTTCGGTTTCTATGGAAGGTGGCTTTGGTGGGTAACGGCAGTGGGCTGCTCTTTGCTTGGACTTTCAAGTCCTCAACCCCGTCTCTTCCGTCTGTCTGCTTATACAATATATGTACCCACATATCTGCAGGCAATTATGTATGATCGATCACAATTTTTAGCTATATTTATTACGTATTAGTATAATATAATTAAGGAAAAATTAGGAAAAATCTTATATTTGAGAATTAATTATAAAATGAGACATGCTAAGTTACATATGTAGAAACTCAGTTGCATATTGTAGAAGGTCCATTTTACAATTAATTCCTTAACGAGAGGCTCTTCTCAATTCTCCTTATAATTAATTATTATTAATAATAAATTATTTTAGAGATGAGTATAGTATACATATATATATATGCGTTTTACAATTCAGTATAACAAGTAGTTTTTTTGAGAAGTTTATGCATATAACATGTGTTGGCTCTAAAATTTTATGAATTTTGATTATGACAAATATTGAATTTTAATTAAACATAATTATTTCCTAATAGAGTCATATTAAAATCTGCATTTATTATTGACATGTTACCAATTGACTTTACAAATTAGGAAATTGATCATCGTCTTGGAAGTATAAATTGATGGAATGTGATTCAAGAAATCACAAAAATATTGAAACAACTACCAATTGAATGGAACTCTAAAAGGGAAAATAATATTACAGGTTTGGCTTCTCTCCACTGATTCACATACGGCTATTTTTAGATTATTCGATTAAATTTCATCACTGAGATTTGATAAATTTTAAAGTTCAGATTAATCAATATGTTACATTTTGATTCATTTAAAATTATAGAGAAGGCAAGGGAGAAAGAACTACGTCCATAACCAATTATAACACCACTCGACAAAATTAAATGAGATTCATATTCAAACCTGACATTTGCAATGTGTCCATTTAAATTGTGTTAAAATAAAGAAAGAAAATGAACCCTTGTTTAAATGTTGAATAATCAACAAATTTTTTTCTTAAAAAAAAGGGGAAAATTACTGTAAGGTCTAAAGTAAGAGAATTAATGTAACATTCAAAGCCCTCCCTTGTAGATATTGTCCCTGTTGCAAACAGAGTAGGGTTTTGTTTCTTTGGGTATCTACAATAACTCAGAAAACGTAGCTACAAGGGGAAGATAACAACACCCTTATAAGGTGTGCTTTGTTCTCTTTCCCAACCGATGTGGAACTTCACAATTAATATCAACAAGATCCTCAGAGGTTGTTAATGGTAGCTCTTTCACTTGTCAATGATGCTATTTGACTTGTTATTAACAACATCTTAAGACCTTATTGATATTAATTCTCTTACTTGGGATCTTACAGTAATTTCTTCCAAAAAAAAAATTGATAATCATGATTAAAATTTATGAGGCCTTGTCTTAGGGTATAATACAAGGAGAAGGCATGGTGAGAGTTTTGTCTAAGCATTCTTTAATAATTACACTATCTTTGTGTTAAGTTGTGGGTTAGTTGTGACGTTTATGTAACCTTGTAAGAGATTCTTTTTTATATATATATATATTTAATTATGAACTCTTAAACACATATTATGAATTATGTGAGAATTATGATCTCTTTGACTAATAAAAAATTAACTAATTTTTTCCCACAGAAAATTAACTAAATTGTCCATATGTTGTCTCTGATTAATTAGGAGACCTTAGTGGTTAATGGTTCCGCAGAGTGCAAAGCCTTAAAATAATTTGAGAAGACCTCTTTATGCATCAATTGGGGATGCAAATTATGATTAGTCTGTGGTTTTTGCCAGTGATTTTATCTTTATTGGAATGCTAAAAATGTAATACCTTGCTTTTGAGTCACTTAATCAAAATAAGTTTAGTGATTTAATAATTACTTATGACTCATTAGTAACCATAACTTGTTGAAAAATTTAAAACCTTGACATTAGATCGTGACACTATTTTCTTTTATTAGAGTGAGATTTTCTGGAAATTTTTAGAAAAAATCTATAACTAATTCAGCATGACTCTAAAATTAATGGTTCAAAGTTTTGAATTTAACTATTGAAAAGTTGCCTCAATTAAAAAAAACAATATCCAGCTCATTTTGAATTTAACCAACTCGGGACTACACAAATATTTATGAATATTTAAAATATGAGTAAAAATGTCATGCCACCGTTAAATAAGTGTATGTAAAACTAATATGGTTCCACTACCAAAAAGTGATATTACTATATTATATTTAACAGTATTGATATTTTTATCCCCATTTTGAATATTCTTAAATATTTTTTTCCTTTAAAAAATATATGGTACTTAACACACTTTTAGTAAGAGCTGGGTGGAAGTGGAGAAGCTCTCTGTTCGCAATTCTCTTGTATGCATGCAATCAATATAAATCTTTTGATGAAAAATTATAAATTTTACAAATAAAATAGATTAATTTTATATTTAAAATTAAATTAAAACTCCCAATCCAATTCCTATATTTAAGAGTGAAAGGATCAAGTGTATATTCGTAGGTTCTCTTGATAGAAGATACAGCTTCAACGAGTGAGAGAGGATAAGTTTTTTTTTTTTTTTCTGTGTCAAACATCATTAAGGGAGGCGGAAAATTTGTGTTTTTTTAAAGGAATATACGCAGTTTAGGTAATTAAGCAAACCTCTGTTTCATAGATAGAAACATCAATTATGAACTGGGTAATGAACAGAACAAGACACGAAGAAGAAATTTTTTTCCAAGTGAAGGAATCCAAATCCTCAAAAAGTTTTAAATAATGGGCATGTTTATCGTAATATTATAAAATTACAATTACATAAATTGAGATAAAACTCATCTATATCGTAGATTGTAAATCAGTTGGAAAATTATCACAAAAAAAAAATCAGTTGAAAAAGTAACTTACACTGCTAATTCAAACAGGTTCGATGCCTCTGGATAATATACACACAATTAGATTATTTTTAGCTTTTGGTTTAGTCAAGAAAAAGAGTGTGGAAGAAGGCTGGTGCAACTAAGGTAAATTAACTTGGTAGACCATCAGCATAACACAAGTTTTGGTTTCTTAAATTTGCCGCAATTATCAATTCCTTAAAATTTAATTTTTAATTAATTAGATCTCTAAAATTTTATAACTGTATACAATTAGTCATTATGAAAATTTTTTTTGCCATCTTTTATCTAGGAGAAGGAAGGAATCCACACATCCATTATGATCCTGTAACGCTTAAACTCACAATCTCTTACTTAAATCAAAACTATAGTCATTATGATTTAAACAATGGTTAATATAATTTTTAGTTCTTCAAATTTACATGAATTTTAATTTTAGTTTTTCAAGTTTTAAATCTATAATTTTAATCCCTATAATTTAACAACGTTAAGTGTATGAATCAAAACCAACAATGGTTAAAAGTTAGTTCCTATACTTTTAACTAATTCTAGTTTTAATCCCTATATTTTTAGCGAAGTTTGGTTTTGGTCCATATAATTAAAAGCAATAATTAACACCGTTAAATATCTAAATTTTTATAAAATTATAGGGATCAAAACTATTCATTTCAAACCTAAGGGTCTGTTTGATATAACGTTATCAAAGTACGTTTCTGTAAGTTGAGATATAACTTCTCTCATATGCTTATTTTGTAAATCATAAATTCCCTTAAAAAAGTAACTTTTAGTTTCCACATCTAAATCAAACATGCACTTTATAACTTTTAGTCATTATGATTCAAACAAATATAATTACACGTGTGGCTTGAGGCAAGTTGAAGGACCAAAATGCTTTTAAAGATCTTTTGGGAGCTCTCAGTTGTGAGTTGTGATGCTGTGGTTAGGAGCTCAGCTGTGGCTGTGACTTTATGTCCTTTACACCATCTTTCCTGCTCTTGAGTTTTCCTCTTAACAGAAAGTTTCTGGTTCTTCAGGATATTTAAGGCCTATATGATCGTTTTGAAGTGGTTTGCTGGTGGTACTAGTGCTCATCATCCACTCAAATAGGATTTTCAAATGTACTTATAGATCTCTTGTTAATAATACCTCATATGGTGAGATTTTAAATTTATAGCTTTATGAGTTAAAGTTAACTCCATAAATCAAGTGGCTCTCAAGTCTGACCATTTTATTCACGTTGTTAGGATGTGTTTCTCTGGTTTTTTTGTTTTTTTTTAAGGTTGTCCCTGGGTTTCAGTGATTTTCTGTGAACTTATCATGGAAAGGGTCCAAAAACTCAGATTCAATTTTTTTTTTTTTTTTTAATGAAGGACGTAAAATTTTATCAGTTCAGTGGCTTGGAAGGCGATAATATTATGGATAATTTTCTTTATTAATGATGTATTATTTGTTCGTGCCTTTAATCAGATTCATCTGCTCTTCTCCAAGTCCAACGGTGCTATTTTCATTGCAGATTCTATCATCTTCACTCTCAAACACCGCCTCTCTACTTACTTTCTCCGCCTCCTCTAATCTTTTCGCCGATTCTCTCATTTTCGTCTATAATACCGATTGTTTTTTTTTTTAACAGTAGTGATATTTGGGGATGATAGTGATGATATTTGGAGGCAGAGATTGATTCCGGGAAACAAATTTTTCGGTTCAAATGAACATTGGGATGGTGAGGAGGCGAATTGAAGAAGAAAAGTATTGAACATTTTTGGTCGACAAAAGAAACCTGTGGTTCCTTCGGTCGCCGGTGTTTGTCGGAATCAATTCTTTGGATTCTTCGAGGACTCGGGCCAGGCCGCAACATGGTGGATGTATCGTAGCAGATTTTCCTGCACTTTTTGGTGTTAACAAAGGCTGTTTTTATAACTTGAAAAAACTCTCCTTCTTGGGAAGCAGGTCTCCAGCCAAATTTGGAACGAAACCACTCTCCCTCATTTGCAGGAAACTAGTTTCCGTCCTTGCCCTTGTTGTTTCGTTCCCACTGTCAACTTGACACTCCTGCCGCCGGAAACTACTAGCTTTTCCTTCTCCCTCGTCGTGTTCCAGGCTTCTCTAATTGTGGTAGCTTTCTTTTCTTGTCTTGTATTTCTAGCTGCACTGTCTACCATTCTTAATGTGAAATTCCATTTCATTTGCCACTTTCCTCATTCCATGCTTTACATAAAATAATGTTTATTCTCCATTATTAGTTATCCATAATAGTTTGGCTCTTTGAGCTTTAGGAATTTGCTAGCATGGAGTTGAATCTAAGAGCGATTTATTAAAAGCAATGGAAGTTCATGTAAAATACGTTTCATTCGATCTCCGAGTTATGTTTAAAAATGCGAAGCCGTATTGAGATATGATGGCACTGGTGCACTTGGTAATGTAGATTTAACTAGGGAGGTGTCATAGTTGTCGTTTTGGTTGTAATTATTAATTAAAGAATAGGTGGATATAGAATTGTTGTGTGCGTCTGAAAATTTGTTTTCCAATGGGGTTGGAGCTTGTTTGGAAAATGATTCTCAGAATCAATTTCACACAATTCGAGACAAAACTCTCTCACATATTTACTTCGGATCGTATGAAACCAAGGTTTCAAACCAAGGTTTTGTTACTTCCCAAACAAGCCTTGGTCAGTGTCGGCTGACCGTCGTTGCATAGTTTTCATTTAGCTTTCTTACTTTATAAAAATGAAATTTATAAATCTGAATTTGTAATTTCGTGATGACAGTGTTGATAGCTGTTTCATTTTAATTTTACTACTCCTTTTCCAGTGTTAGCATTTGACACTATGTCAAAACAACCTGACATCCTCTTTTTGGAGGAATGGCTGAGGAACAATTGCGGTGCTGTCAGCAAATTAAATCCCAGAAACTCTAATTTCCCATCAGCTAGAGCCATTATTCAGGCATGGGCTGACCTCAGGGACTCCCTTCAAAATGAGACTTTTAACTTTCATCATCTGCAATCTCTTAAAATCCTTGTCAATTCTCAAACATCGCTCCATGTGGCAGACCCCCAGGTGAAGCTGCTTGTTGCCATTCTTTCATCTCCAAATCTTTCTATTCCATATGAGTCCTATTCTCTTATGTTTAGGCTTCTATACATATGGGTGAGAAAAACCTTGAAGCCTACTTCAGCTATCATTGATTCAGCAGTGGATATCCTCTCTCCCCTCATTTCTGTTCAATTTGATTCTAGAAAAGATCCTTTCTTCTTTTCTGAAGTTATGCTCCTATTAGGTGCTATTTCTTTTGTGCTCTCTTCATCTGAAAGAGCCAAAACAACCTGCTTGGACTTGCTGGCTAGACTGTTGATAAAGGAGTATCAATTTCTTGGCTTATTTCCAGAACGTTTGCCTGATGTTCTGGCAGGGATTGGGTATGCTCTGTCTTCTTCTGTGACAGTTCATAATGTTTCAATACTGGACTCATTATTTGAGATTTGGGGCAAAGAAAACGGGCCTCAGGGCAGTATTTCTCAAGGACTGATGATTCTTTGTTTGTTTGACTGGGTCACGTCAAGCTTGGTTAATTTGCAGTTTTTGGATAAAATACGCATGTTCTGTCAAGAAGTTTTTCAGAAATTTAAGGTAAACTATGCTCCATTTGCTGTTTTCATGGCTGGGGCTGGAGTTGTCAAGGCTTCAAATAGATCTATATCAGGCAATATTAAATTTGATACCATCTCTAAAGCGAGGACTTCTGCAATTGTTTCGATGGAAGCTTTAGCTAGCAATTTGTTATCAAGGATGTTGACACCTGATATGTCTATCTCAGGCGATGATCTTAGAGACAGACTTTTGCTTCAGTGTGTCTCATTAGCATTGGCTCGAACTGGCTCGTTTTCTGGGCATTCCTCTTTTTTTGTTTGCCTTGCTTTGGCATTGTTAACTGAAATACTTCCATTGCCTTGTATGTGCAAGTCTGCACTTGAATTGTCAAGAGGTTCTGATGGACTGAAGCTAACTGAGATCAAAGAACACCTGGATAATATACTGTTCAAGGAAGCAGGAGCTATAACAGGGATCTTTTGCAATCAGTATGTCTCAGCAGATGAAGAAAATAAGGATGTAGTGGAAAATCTTGTATGGAAATACTGTCAGGATTTGTACTTAGGATACAGGCAAGTAGCTTTGTCTTTTAAAGACAAGGAGGATAAACACCTTGGTGGTTTGGGGAAAATTGCTGAATCTGCTTTTTTAATGATTGTGTTTTTTGCATTCGCTGTCACAAAGCACAAGTTGAGCTCCAAGTTCACCCAAGACATGCAAATTGATGTCTCGTTGAAGATATTAGTGTCACTTTCATGTGTGGAATATTTTCGTCATGTCCGTTTGCCAGAGTATATAGAAATAATTCGCAAGGTAGTTGCAAATGTCAAGGAGAATGAGCATGTTTGCACATCTTTTGTGAAGTCCATGCCTCCTTATGCTCAATTGACAAATAGTCCAGGTGTGATTTATCGTTTTAAGAAACTTAATTTATTTTCTTTCCTTTTGACTATCTTGTTTTTAACAAGACTTAAAATGTCCTCTAGACTTTACGCTGGACCAGAAAACCAAATACATATGGTCAAAGGATGAGGTGCAAACAGCTCGTATTTTGTTTTATCTACGAGTCATTCCAACTTGTATTGAGCATTTGCCCAGCCATGTATTCAGGAATATGGTAGCTCCAACAATGTTTTTGTATCCTACATCAAAATAGTGTTACTGGTTGTTTCCATCTTATACTCATGTTGGTTCTCTGGTCTTATGATCATTTGCTGCAAATCTGCTTCCTTATTCAAGTGAAACTAGATATATGGAGCACCCAAATGGAAAAGTAGCTCAGGCCTCACATTCTTTGTTTATGGCATTTATTTCTTTTGGAGAAGAATCTGAAATGAATGGAAGACTATCATTGAAGGAGCAGCTTGTTTTCTATTATATGGAAAGATCCCTATTGGTATCTGAATCAACTGTAACTTAGGTCTTAAATTTGAAACTGATAGATTGAATACAGCTCTAATCTTTTATGGAACATGAATACAGGGATATCCAGGCATAACTCCTTTTGAGGGTATGGCTTCTGGAGTTGTAGGCATTGTTCGACATCTTCCTGCCGGAAGTCCTTCCATATTTTATTGCATCTACAATCTTGTTGAGAAGGCAGATAGGCTGTGCGCTGAAGTCCTCGCTAATGATGCTGATGCATGGAAAAAGTTGCAGGGAGAGACAGAGCCTTGCAAGAGATTGTTGGACTTAGTTTTGCATATAGTTTTTTTGGTTGACATACAAGTATGTTATTTTTTAATTGGCTGATTTCTTTTCCTGTTTTTGGGGGGTGGGGGAAGAGGTTGGGGGGCATAGGTTTGGGAACTAAAACCTGTCCTCTTGTTTCCGTCAATTAAAATTTACATCTGTTTTTGCCAATTTAATATAAAATGTAGTGTGGCTTTCTAGGATTCAGGATTGACACCTGCACTCAGGTGGACTTGTTAAAATTAATTACTGCGTAATAAGTGCTTTAGGTTGGCCATGATGGACATTGTCTTGCTCTCTTGTTCATTGAATGATGTTATTGAGTTAATTTAATCAAGCCTTTTACTGCTTCCTAGGTCTTGGTGGACTTAATGAAGTTGTTAGCACAGCTGATTACCAAGTTACCCCAAGATGCACAAAACATTGTTCTCAATGAGTTGTATGCACAGGTGGCTGAATCTGACGATGTCATACGAAAACCAACGTTAGTTTCATGGTTGCAGTCATTATCTTACCTTTGCACAAAGGCTTGGCAGGAAAATGGGGCCTCCAAAAGCAGCCCCAGTGAAGATAACTTTACTTTGCCCAATACTGCCGATGCCGGAAGCTGGGAGAAATTAACTTCACGACTCTGAGGCATTCAGATCCAGTGTTTCGTGCTGGACCTTCTCTTCTAGCCTTCAAATTCTCTTGTCACAAACCGCGTTACTACATTTGTTACTGCATATGATACAGTTGAGCTGATTCTTGATTTGCTGCTTTTAATCTTTTTTCCTTACTCCCTAAATCTTGTCTCTGTTACCAAAGGAACTTAGTAGATTTAATACCCATTGCCTATGTATGTGGCGTCAATTATTGCCAACCAGAAACAGGAGCTGGCGGGACGAGCAAGTTTAGCGCTTGGCTTCTCAATCTTTTTCTCCTCTTGCGCGATACTGAAAGTGAAGCGAAAATAATAGTTTAAGACTTGCTCTGCTCATCATCTGCTCCATTCTCCACCTATTACTCTTTCAATTACATTTTGCGGTGTTAAAAGTGGTGGACTGGACAGAAGTGGTTTCGGTGAGATGTTTGTCAGGAAGAAGATTATAAGCGTAATTAAGTGGTGCATTTTTTGAGGTAATTTCGTCCATGTAAATCCTTAATTGTCAGGTTTAATTGGGGTTTAATAATACCAGTTTTTTTTCACTTCTTTTCTGTTCTCTGTATCCAGCAAAAGAGCAGCAAGTGTCCGGGTGAAGATGCTAGATCTGTCATGGGGAAAAATGTAATTTATTAATTTACATGCATTTGGATTACTGTGTGTATATATACTGGATCGTGATACTTGTTGATATTTATCTCTGTTTCCCATAAATGTCCAGGGGAAGCTTTAGGATTTGTTGAGGAAAAAGCAGTGTAAATATATGCTAACTGGGAGCATATATTTGAATTGAACATGTATATATATTTTGAAGCTGGCCCATTTGGAATTGTAATGTATGCATGTACGTGCGTGCATGCTTGTTTGTTAGTCTGGGATTTAACTATCATGTCTAGTTTAGCATTAACACGGAACAATGACGAGAAGCTATGAATATGCTAAACTTTGTCCTTGGTATTTTGTGTAGGTTGTGAGGTTATTTAATGCCTTGATGCTTGCTTAGCTTCTACCTGTTTGCTAACTTATTTGCCATCTTTGAAGATGATATCCAAACCATTTATTGTCATAATGGTCGAGTTGGAGCATGTGGCTGTGACATGAGCCACACCGTGTTTAAGGCTTTAAGCATTGGAAGGCTAACATTCTCTCCTTCTTATGTTTACAAATCATATCTTTAATTTTTTTAAATAAATGTATTACCTCCATTTTTTTATATGAGAGTCGGTTGACTTTTATTGGAGAGATTAAAGAATCTAAATAAATTATTTAAAAGTATTTATATTTATCACTTTTCTTCAAACTAATTTGCCTGATTTATAAATTGATACATGATTTAATTATATATATAAATAAATACTTTTTAGTGATATATTTAACTTCCTTAATCTTATCAACCAAAGTCAATTGACTTTTATATTAAGGATCGAAGGTAGTTCGATTTTACCTTTCATTTATTATTATATTGACTTTGTAGTTATGTGGTATAATATATATTAAATATGAATAAAGCTGAAAAGTTATTGAATTCTAAAGTAGAATTAACGAAATTTATAATTTTTTTAATATGTTGAAACATGTTTAAAGTGAAATATTTTCTCCAATCCTATTTAATATTGGAGACTTTTTAGAAGGTATATTTTGGTTTTTTATACAAGAGATTTTGACAGTTTAAATAAGCATTAAATAATTTTTATATATGTCCATATTTAATAAGAATAGTGAGAGGATAGAAATTAATATAATGTTGAAACTTAGTGTAGTAATAAGAATAATATTGAATATCGCTTAAATTTAATGATAAATTTAATTTAATGTGTGAAAATGTTTTTATCAATACATGTAAATTAATTAGTAGTCTCTCATCATAAAAAACGGAAGAGGAGGAAGTATGAATAGGATAAAAAGAGTATGCAACTGTATAATTAAAAAAGAGTGCTCTACATTATATTAAATTTCGGAGTTTGAGTTGCTTCTCCATGAATATTATTAAGACATGAATGCTCCTCAATCCTTTTTATTTTTTATTTTATAGAAAGACAAAATGATATCATTAAAGGAGGTAAATAACAAAGTGTAACAGTTATAATTAAAGGGAAATAAATTATATAAATGATTAAAAACTTGTGACGCCACTATGCTAAGGAGACACAGAATTATACTGGTCTCTGATATTGAGAAAGTATCAACTGAGAAAAGGCTTCCAATTTTATTTTTTTTTTCAAATGACTTCTTTTTAAGAATTTAAGACATATGAGAGGTGTTTAGTACAATCTGTCCACGCACCCACAAAAATGTGAAGGTTGGTCATCCAGAAATAAACGGCGTTCATAAGATATATCATATTTTCATTTTTTTATTATTTCTATTTATATTAGTTCTGATTAATCATATTTTACCATTAATTTAAATGTACACATTATCCTATTTACATTAGAGGAATTTTATCTGTAACCGTAAAGAGGAGGTTGTGACGCTCAACGCAAAGAGGCTATTTGCTTTTTTTTTTTTGCCTATGCATCCGGTATCCCAAACCAATCTCAATGTCACGGGGAACTCAACGGGTCCAGACTAATCCGGATTCGCCCCTTTGTGTAGGTTCCTCTAAGGAAAGGTGAGATAACTCCTGGGATGCTGCATTCCCACGGCTCGAACTCGAGATCCGTGGTTAAACTAAAACGATTTCCTATCAGTTGATCTAACCTACTGGGTTAGGCTATTAACTTTATTTACAGCAAACGGTCACTTTTACCGTATTCGGCAATACAAATTTTATTTTGTTGTAAATATTATATTATTTGGATGTTCATAAACTTTTGATCTTCCATATTCCACATTCATAACCTCTCCCATGAATAGCTTTTAGGATTTTTGTGGTTACATGTTATACAATCATGATAATTTATATTGTCATTTATTCTATGTAACCCTTGGTTAGGTTTGAAAGCCTATATATATAAAGCCATGTAATACATGTTGGAAGAACACACATGAATAAGAATTACTCTCTCATTCCTCCCCAATTCTCTCTTGTTTAGCTCATCTCTCTTCATATTCTTTTATTTTTATAACACGTTATCAGCACGATACTCTACCGAATGAGTTCTTAGCATATTGTTGATTCTTGTAGAGTTTTGTTTGTTGCATAATGATATCTAGATTGTGCGGTATGCAAGGTTTTCTTTTTTCTTATAGTTACTTTAGCAACTTCCTCTACTTTCTCTTACTGCATATTTGATTTATTTACTTTTGATCAATCTGGGATAATCTGATAAGCCACTATATGGAATTAGTTGATTCTTTTACCGGATGTTTTAAACACCGAATTCCATGGCTAGGATTGGAGATTGTTGTTATTATTCTATTTAATTTCAATTTTCTTTACAATTTATTTGATATTATTGATGTTATTTCAGTTTTGGCTTGGAGCCATATTTATCTAATTTTATAAAGTATGACCTGAAGTCATATTATTTTGATTATATGGCCAGAAGCCATATCCATTTTATATCTTGAAATTATATAACCAGAATTTATATCAAATGGCCAGAAACTATATATTTTTTCTATCTGATAATATAACCGGAAGCTATATTCATTCCTTATTATATGGTCAGAAGCCATATATTGAAATGATATAACCAGAAGTTATATCAAATGGTTATAAGCCATATATCGTTTTCTATCTGACAATATAGCCAGAAGCTATATTCATTTAATTCATTATCATATGGTCAGAAGCTATATATCTTTTCTATCTGATGATATAGCCGGAAGCTGTATTCATTTAATTTCATATTATATGGCCAAAAACCATATACTTTTGTTGGATGGCTAGAAGCCACACAATTCATTTATCCTGAAGATAAATAGCTAAAAGTTATAAAATATTAAATTCTCATCATTGGCATGAAGCCATAAGAATTTAATTTTTATTGAAATATTTTACTTTGTATTATTTTTTTTATCTTTATGAATTTTATTTAATTAGCATTCGTATTATTATATTTGCATTGTTACATTTTTTGCAATTTTCTATTTTATTTTGTAATTCATTGTTATTTATGTATTTATTTTATGTTATTTACTGTTTTTATAATTTACATTTACTTTATATTTTACTTTCAGTCCGTTACTAGTTATCTTTAATTT
>QFDD01006847.1:0-16054 GCA_006871305.1 Vachellia collinsii
CTGACAAAATCAAGTGAGTGAAGATTTTCCTCTCTCACCTAATACATTTAGTTCTTTTCATCTTCGAATAATTTATAGATGTGCCCAAAGGGTATCAAACATGTTTTCTGTGCCTTTTCTGTGCCTCGTCTTAATTCTCATTCTTCTCTTATCTTTTTGCATTTTAAAATAAAAATTGATTCATCAACATGCATGAATGAGTTGAGTTCAAGTTCTGTAAAGCCTAAGATTGAAAACCTAAGCTGACATGTTCTGAAATAGAGAATCACAAAATAATAACTTAAATTGTATAGTATTATACTTCCAAGTTCCAAGTATATAGTGCACATGATGATTTTTCATTACTCAACCGCAAACCTAACTAATTAATATCATTTTTAGAATGTGTAGCCATATACATTAGGAACCAGGATACTTTCTAAAAACCTACCAAAAAATATTTAAAATTTACTCTTGATGTTCACTATATTTTCACACCATTTATTATATAATTACGTATTATTTAATTATTATGCAATTTGACTTCAGTTTTCTATTTAACTAGCTGCACCATAAAAAGTTGAGACTAGCTGCACCATAAAAACATTTTCCAGCACTCTGTTTTTTTCAAATTGATAAACTTGGTTGCAGGTTTTTTTATGAGAGAGAGGGTAGCCTGAAAAAAATCAACTTGAGCAAGAAACAAATTACCTTCGACCAACAATGAGGAAGGCTTGGTTGCAGGATTTCCAGAGCACGAGGATGAAAGCTTGGAGGAGCTGGGGTTTGGAGCACAACAGGAAAGGCTGGGCCTTCAAGCAGCGACGGTGAATGCTTGGAGATGTTGGAGCTCGAAGCACGATGGTGAAGGCTTAGATAGAAGCTGGGCCTTCGAGCAACAACGACGATTGCTTGGAGATGCAAGGGCTTAAAGCACAACAGGGAAGCCTTGGATAGAAGCTGCGGTTTCGAGCACGACACTGAAGGTTGGGAAAAGCTGGGGTTTCGAGCACAACACACAAGGCTGGGACAAGCTGGGCTTTTGAGCTATGGAGGACGACGGCGAAGGAGAAGGGTCTGAGAAGCAACTTCAGTTTGGCGGAAGACGGCACAAAAGAGGAAGAAGAAGACGGTGACCACTGTTTGGACTTGGAGCAAGGACGCGCGCTTGGGCTATGAAAATAGTGGGTTATTTTGAAAATTGGGGGAGGAGGGAATTTAGACCGCAAGAAATCAGGACACAGTTTTAAAAAAAATATATGCAATCACATTTTAGACCGCACCCTTGTCCATGCGGTCAAAAATGTTTTTTAAAAAGCAAAAAAATCACATGTTTAAACCGTATCCTCTAGAAACGGTCTAAAAAGTTCAAAGAGTTTAAACCGCATGCCTTAATATGCGGTCTAAAAATCACTTTTTAGACCTGACATTTTATATGCGGTCTAAAAATGTTCATATATTTACAAAAATGCCACCGTGCATAATTTTTAAACAGTATCCTCTACATTCGGTTTAAAATAGGCGGTCTTAAAGGCATATTTTGTACTAGTGTTACAATAAAATTATGATTTAACAAACAAATAGGGTACTAATTTGTATTAGAAGCTATTAAAAAGTCGTAGAACTAATTATAGGTTCTTTATTTTCATGAGTTGCATTGTCGTATTGTATATTTTGATAACTTTTATACAATTAAATACTTGGTACACACATTTTGAATCATTTTAACTAATAAAATAACTTTAATTAATCAATTTTTTTAAGCACAATAAATTGCTTGCTATAGTCTACGTTCGGTATTTTAAATTGACATTCAATTTACAATAAAATAAGGATTTAACAAAAAAATAGGGTACTAATTTCGTATTTTAAACTATTAAAAAGTCATAAAACTACTAATAGGTTCTTTATTTTCATGAGTTGCATTATCGTATAGTGTATTTTCATTATTTTTATACAATAAAATACTTGGTACATACATTTTGAATCATTTTAACTAATAAATTAACTTTAATTAATCAATTTTTTTAAGCACAATAAATTGCTTGCTATAGTCTAGGTTTTGTATTTTAAATTGACATTCAATTTACATTAAAATAATGATTTAACCAAAAAAATAGGGTACTAATTTCATATTTAAAGCTATTAAAAAGTCATAAAACTACTTATAGGTTCTTTATTTTATTGAGTTGCATTATCGTATTGTATATTTTCATTATTTTTATACAATAAAATACTTGGTACATACATTTTGAGTCATTTTAACTAAAAAAGTAACTTTAACTAATCAATTTTTTTAAGCACAATAAATTGCTTGCTATAGTCTACGTCTTGTATTTTAAATTGACATTCAATTTACAATAAAATAATGATTTAACAAAAAAATAGGGTACTAATTTCGTATCTGAAGCTATTAAAAAGTCATAAAACTACTTATAGGTTCTTTATTTTCAAGAGTTGTATTGTCGTATAGTATATTTTGATAACTTTTATACAATAAAATACTTGGTACAAACATTTTGAAACATTTTAACTAATAAACTAACTTTAATTAATCAATTTTTTAAGCACAATAAATTGCTTGCTATAGTCTACGTTTTGTATTTTAAATTGCCAAAAAATTTACAATAAAATAATGATTTAACAAAAAAATAGGGTAGTAATTTCGTATTTTAAGCTATTAAAAAGTCATAAAACTACTTAGAGGTTCTTTAGTTTCATGAGTTGCATTGTCGTATAGTATATTTTGATAACTTTTATACAATAAAATACTTGGTACATACATTTTGAATCATTTTAACAAATAAAGTAACATTAATTAATCAATTTTTTTAAGCACAATAAATTGCTTGCTATAGTCTACGTTTTGTATTTTATATTGCCATTCAATTTACAATAATATAATGATTTAACAAAAAAAATGGGTAATAATTTCGTATTTGAAGCTGTTAAAAAGTCAAAAAAACTACTGGTAGGTTCTTTAGTTTCATGAGTTGCATTGTCGTATTGTATATTTTGATAACTTTTATACAATAAAATACTTGGTACATACATTTTGAATCATTTTAACTAATAAAGTAACTTTAATTAATCAATTTTTTAAAGCACAATAAATTGCTTCCTACAGTCTAGGTTTTATATTTTAAATTGACATTCAATTTACAATAAAATAAAGATTTAACAAAAAATTAGGATACCAATTTTGTATTTTAAGCTATTAAAAAGTCATAAAACTACTTATAGGTTCTTTATTTTCTTGAGTTGCATTGTCGTATAGTATATTTTGATAACTTTTATACAATAAAATACTTGGTACATACATTTTGAATCATTTTAACTAATAAAGTAACTTTAATTAATCAATTTTTTACAGCACAATAAATTGCTTCCTATAGTCTAGGTTTTCTATTTTAAATTGACATTCAATTTACAATAAAATAATGATTTAACAAAAAATTAGGATACCAATTTTGTATTTTAAGCTATTAAAAAGTCATAAAACTACTTAGAGGTTCTTTATTTTCTTGAGTTGCATTGTCGTATAGTATATTTTGATAACTTTTATACAAAAAAATTCTTGGTACAAACATTTTGACTCATTTTAACTAATAAAGTAACTTTAATTAATCAATTTTGTTTAAGCACAATAAATTGCTTGCTATAGTCTACGTTTTGTATTTTAAATTGACATTCAATTTTTCAATAACATAATGATTTAACAAAAAAATAGAGTAGTTATTTCGTATTTGAGGCTATTAAAAGGTCATAAAACAACTTATAGGTTCTTTATTTTCATGAGTTGCATTGTCGTATAGTATATTTTGATAACTTTAATACAATAAAATACTTGGTACATACATTTTGAGTGATTTTAACTAATAAAGTAACTTTAATTAATCAATTTTTTTAAGCACAATCAATTGCTTGATATAGTCTACGTCTTGTATTTTAAATTGACATTCAATTTACAATAAAATAATGATTTAACAAAAAAATAGGGTAGTAATTTTGTATTTTGAAGTTATTAAAAAGTCATAAAACTACTTACAGGTTCTTTATTTTCTTGAGTTGCATTGCCGTATAGTATATTTTGATAACTTTTAAACAATAAAATACTTGGTACATACATTTTGAATCATTTTAACTAATAAAATAACTTTAATTAATCAATTTTTTTGAGCACAATAAATTGCTTGCTATAGTCTACGTTTTGTATTTTAAATTGACATTGAATTTACAATAAAATAATGATTTAAAAAAAATAGAGTAGTAATTTCATATTTGAAGCTATTAAAAATTCATAAAACTACTTATAGGTTCTTTATTTTCATGAGATGCATTGTCGTATTGTATATTTTGATAACTTTTATACAATTAAATACTTGGTACACACATTTTGAGTCATTTTAAGTAATATAGTAACTTTAATTAATCAATTTTTTTAAGCACAATAAATTGCTTGCTATAGTCTACGTTTTCTATTTTAAATTGACATTCAATTTACAATAAAATAATGATTTAACAATAAAATAGGGTACTAATTCGTATTAGAAGCTATTAAAAAGTCATAAAACTACTTATAGGTTCTTTATTTTCATGAGTTGAATTGTCGTATAGTATATTTTTATAACTTTTATACAATAAAATACTTGGTACATACATTTTGAATCATTTTAACTAATAAATTAACTTTAATCAATCAATTTTTTTAAGCACAATAAGTCGCTTGCTATAGTCTACGTATTGTATTTTAAATTGACATTCAATTTACAATAAAATATTGATTTAACAAAAAAATAGGGTACTAATTTCGTATTTGAAGCTATTAAAAAGTCATAAAACTATTTACAGGTTCTTTATTTTCACGAGTTGTCGTATAGTATATTTTGATAACTTTTATACAATAAAATACTAGGTACAAACATTTTGAATCATTTTAACTAATAATATAACTTTAGCTAATCAATTTTTTAAGCACAATAAATTGCATGCTACAATTTACATTTTGAATTTTAAATTGCCATTAAATTCACAATAAAATAATGATTTAAAAAAAAAATAGGGTACTAATTTCGTATTTCAAGCTAATAAAAAGTCATAAAACTACTTATAGGTTCTTTATTTTCATGAGTTGCATTGTCGTATAGTATATTTTGATAAATTTTATACAATAAAATACTTGGTACATACATTTTGAATCATTTGAACTAATAAAATAACTTTAATTAATCAATATTTTTAAGCACAATAAATCGCTTGCTATAGTCTACGTTTTGTATTTTAAATTGCCAATAAATTTACAATAAATTAATGATTTAACAAAAAAATAGGGTACTAATTTCGTATTTCAAGCTATTAAAAAATCATAAAACTACTTAGAGGTTCTTTATTTTCATGAGTTGCAATGTCGTATAGTATATTTTGATAACTTTTATACAATAAAATACTTGGTACAAACATTTTGACTCATTTTAACTAATAAAGTAACTTTAATTAATCAATTTTGTATAAGCACAATAAATTACTTGCTATAGTCTTCGTTTTGTATTTTAAATTGACATTCAATTTACAATAAAATAATGATTTAACAAAAAAAATAGAGTAGTAATTTCTTATTTGATGCTATTAAAAAGTCATAAAACTACTCATAGCTTCTTTATTTTCATGAGTTGCATTGTCGTATAGTCTATTTTCATAACTTTAATACAATAAAATACTTGGTACATACATTTTGAATCATTTTAATTAATATAGTAACTTTAATTAATCAATTTTTTTAAGCACAATAAATGGCTTGCTATAGTCTACATTTTCTATTTTAAATTGACATTCAATTTACAATAAAATAATGATTTAACAATAAAATAGGGTACTAATTCGTATTAGAAGCTATTAAAAAGTCATAAAACTACTTATAGGTTCTTTATTTTCATGAGTTGAATTGTCTTATAGTATATTTGATAACTTTTATACAATAAAATACTTGGTACATACATTTTGAATCATTTTAACTAATAAATTAACTTTAATCAATCAATTTTTTTAAGCAAAATAAATCGCTTGCTATAGTCAACGTCTTGTATTTTAAATTGACATTCAATTTACAATAAAATAATCATTTAACAAAATAATAGGGTAGTAATTTTGTATTTGAATCGATTAAAAAGGCATAAAACTACTTATAGGTTCTTTATTTTCATGAGTTGCATTGTCGTATAGTATATTTTGATAACTTTAATACAATAAAATACTTGGTACATACATTTTGAGTCATTTTAACTAATAAAGTAACTTTAATTAATCAATTTTTTTAAGCACAATAAATTGCTTGCTATAGTCTACGTTTTGTATTTTAAATTGACATTCAATTTACAATAAAATAATGATTTCACAAAAAAATAGGGTAGTAATTTCGTATTTTGAAGCTGTTAAAAAGTCATAAAACTAATTATAGGTTCTTTATTTTCATGAGTTCATTGTCGTATATTATATTTTCATAACTTTTATACCATAAAATACTTGGTACATACATTTTGAGTTATTTTAACTAATAAAGTAACTTTAATTAATCAATTTTTTTAAGAACAGTCAATTGCTTGCTATAGTCTACGACTTGTATTTTAAATTGACATTCAATTTACAATAAAATAATGATTTAACAAAAAAATAGGGTAGTAATTTTCTATTTTGAAGCTCTTAAAAAGTCATAAAACTACTCACAGGTTCTTTATTTTCTTGACTTGCATTGTCGTATAGTATATTTTGATAACTTTTATGCAATAAAATACTTGGTACATACATTTTGAAACATTTTAACTGATAAACCAACTTTAATTAATGAATTCTTTTAAGCACAATAAATTGCTTGCTATAGTCGTAAAACTAGTTATAGGTTCTTTATTTTCATGAGTTGCATTGTCGTATAGTATAGTTTCACAACTTTTATACAATAAAATACTTGGTTCATACATTTTGCATCATTTTAACTAATAAAACAACTTTAATTGATCAATTTTTTAAGCACAATAACTTGTTTGCTATAATCAACGTTTTGTATTTTAAATTGACTTTAAATTTACAATAAAGAAATGATTTAAAAAAAAAATAGGGTACTAATTTCATATTTTAAGCTATTAAAAAGTCATGAAACTATTTATAGGTTCTTTATTTTCATGAGTTGCATTGTCGTATAGTATATTTTCATAGCTTTTATACAATAAAATACTTGGTACACACATTTTGAATGATTTTAACAAATAAAATAAATTTAATTAATCAATTTTTTAAGCACAATAAATTGCTTGCTATAGTCCACGTTTTGTATTTTAAATTGACATTAAATTTACAATAAAATAATGATTTAACAAAAAAAATAGGACACTAATTTCGTATTTTAAGCTATTAAAAAGTCTTGAAGCTATTTATAGATTCTTTACTTTCAAGAGTTGCATTGTCGTATAGTATATTTTCATAACTTTTATACAATAAAATACTTGGCACATACATTTAGAATCATTTTAACTAATAAAATAACTTTCATAAAACAATTTTTTTAAGCACAATAACTTGCTTGCTATAATCAACCTTTTGTATTTTAAATTGACTTTAAATTTACATTAGTGTAATGATTTAACTAAAAAATAGGATAGTAACTTGGTATTTCAAAATTTTAAAAAGACGTGAAACTATTTATAGGCACTTTATTTTCATGTGTTGCTTTGTCGTATAGTATATTTTCATAACTTTTATACAATAAAATACTTGGCACATACATTTAGAATCATTTTAACTAATAAAATAGCTTTCATCAATCATTTTTTTAACCACAATAAATTGCTTGATATAGTCTACGTTTTGTATTTTAAATTGACATTAAATTTACGATAAAATAATGATTTAACAAAAAAATAGGGTACTAATTTCGTATTTTAAGCTATTAAAAAATCATAAAACTATTTATAGGTTCTTTATTTTCATGAGTTGCATTGTCGTATAGTATATTTTCATAACTTTTATACAATAACATACTTGGTACATACATTTTGAATCATTTTAACTAATAAAATAACATTAATTAATCAATTTTTTAACCACAATAAATTGCTTGCAATAGTCTACGTTTTGTAATTTAAATTGACATTAAATTTACAATAAAATATTGATTTAACAAAAAAAATAGGGTACTAATTTCGTATTTTAAGCTATTAAAAACTCATAAAACTATTTATAGGTTCTTTATTTTCATGAGTTCCATTGTCGTATAATACTATTTTCAAAACTTTTATACAATAAAATACTTGGTTCAAACATTTTGAATCATTTTAACTAATAAAATAACTTTTATTAATCAATTTTTTAAGCACAATAAATTGCTTGCTATAGTCAACGTTTTGTACTTTAAATTGACATTCAATTTACAATAAAATAATGATTTAACAAAAAAATAGGGTACTAATTTCGTATTTTAAGCTATTAAAAAGTCACAAAACTACTTAGAGGTTCTTTATTTTCTTGAGTTGCATTGTCGTATAGTATAGTTTCACAACTTTTATACAATAAAATACTTGTTTCATACATTTTGCATCATTTTAACTAATAAAATAACTTTAATTAATCAATTTTTTTAAGCACAATAAATTGCTTGCTATAGTCTACGTTTTGTATTATAAATTGACATTAAATTTACCACAAAATTATGATTTAACAAAACAATTTGTCACTAATTTCGTATTTTAAGCTATTAAAATGTCATAAAACTATTTATAGGTTCTTTATTTTCCTGAGGTTCATTGTCGTATGGTATACTTTCATAACTTTTATACAATAAAATACTTGGTACATACATTTTGAATCATTTTAACAAATAAAATAACTTTAATTAATCAATTTTTTAACCACAATAAATTGCTTGCAATAGTCTACGTTTTGTAATTTAAATTGACATTAAATTTACAATAAAATATTGATTTAACAAAAAAATAGGGTACTAATTTCGTATTTTAAGCTATTAAAAAATCATAAAACTCTTTATAGGTTCTTTATTTTCCTGAGTTGCATTGTCGTATAGTATACTTTCATAACTTTTATACAATAAAATACTTGGTACATACATTTTGAATCATTTAAACTAACAAAATAACTTTAATTAATCAATTTTTTAAACACAATAAATTGCCTGCTATAGTCAACGTTTTGTAATTTAAATTGACATTAAATTTACAATAAAATTTTGATTTAACAAAAAAATAGGGTACTAATTTCCTATTTTAAGCTATTAAAAAGTCATAAAACTCTTTATAGGTTCTTTATTTTCCTGAGTTGCATTGTCGTATAGTATATTTTCATAACTTTTATACAATAAAATACTTGGTACATACATTTTGAATCATGTCAACTAATAAAATAACTTTAATTAATCAATTTTTTTAAGCACAATAAATTGCTTGCTATAATCTACGTTTTGTATTTTAAATTGACTTTAAATTGACATTAGTGTAATGATTTAACAAAAAAATATGGTAGTAATTTCGAATTTCATGTTTTTAGAAAGACGTGAAACTATTTATAGCCACTTTATTTTCATGAGTTGCTTTGTCGTATAGTATATTTTCATAACTGTTATACAATAAAATACTTGGCACATACATTTCGAATCTTTTTAACTGATAAAATAACTTTCATCAATCAATTTTTTAAACACAATAAATTGCTTGCTATAGTCTACGTTTTGCATTTTAAATTGACATTAAATTTACAATAAAATAATGATTTTACAAAAAATGTCAATTTAATGACTATAATGGCTTGAAATACGAAATTACTATATTAAATTTAAAATACAAAACGTAGACTATAGCAAGCAATTTATTGACATTAAAAAAATTAATTAATGAAGGATATTTTATTAGTTCAAATGATTCAAAATGTATGCGCTCAGTATTTTATTGTATAAAAGTTATGAAACTATACTATACAACAATGCAACTCATGAAAATAAAGAGCTTATAAATAGTTTAACATATTTTTAATATCTTGAAACACGAAATTACTTTCCTATTTTTTTGTTAATCATTACAATATTGTAAATTCAATGTAAATATAAAATACAAAACGTAGACTGTAGCAACCAATTTATTGAGATTAAAAAAATTAATTAATGAAGGTTATTTTATAAGTTAAATGATTCAAAATGTATGTTCCAAGTCTTTTATTGTATAAAAGTTATGAAACTATACTATACGACAATGCAACTCATGAAAATAAAGAGCTTATAAATAGTTTCACATCTTTTTAATATCTTGAAACACGAAATGACTTTCCTATTTTTTGGTTAATCATTACAATATTGTAAATTTAATGTAAATATAAAATACAAAACGTAGACTGTAGCAACCAATTTATTGAGATTAAAAAATTAATTAATGAAGGTTATTTTATAAGTTAAAATGATTCAAAATGTATGTTCCAAGTATTTTATTGTATAAAAGTTATGAAACTATACTGTACGACAATGCAACTCATGAAAATAAAGAGCTTATAAATAGTTTCACATCTTTTTAATATCTTGAAACACGAAATTACTTCCCTATTTTTTTGTTAATCATTACAATATTGTAAATTTAATGTAAATATAAAATACAAAATGTAGACTGTAGCAACCAATTTATTGAGATTAAAAAAATTAATTAATAAAGGTTATTTTATAAGTTAAAATGATTCAAAATGTATGTACCAAGTATTTTATTGAATAAAAGTTATGAAAGTATACTATACGACAATGCAACTCATGAAAAGAAAGAGCCTATAAATAGTTTTATGACTTTTTAATAGCTTGAAATACAAAATTACTACCCTATTTTTTTTTGTTAAATCATTACAGTAATGTAAATTTAATGTCAATTTAAAATGCAAAACGTAGACAATAGGAAGCAATTTATTGTGCTTAACAAAATTGAGTAATTAAAGTTATTTTATTAGTTAAAATGATTCAAAATGTATGTACCAAGTATTTTATTGCATAAAAGTTATTTAAATATACTATACGACAGGGCAACTCATGAAAATAAAGATCCTATAAATAGTTTCACGTCTTTTTAATAGCTTGAAATACGAAATTACTACCCTATTTTTTTGTTAAATCATTTCACTATTGTAAATTTAATGTAAATTTAAAATACAAAATGTAGACTTTAGCAAGCAATTTATTGAGATTAAAATAATTAATTAATGAAGGTTATTTTATAAGTTAAAATGATTCAAAATGTATGTACCAAGTATTTTATTGAATAAAAGTTATGAAAGTATACTATACGACAATGCAACTCATGAAAAGAAAGAGCCTATAAATAGTTTTATGACTTTATAATAGCTTGGAATACAAAATTACTACCCTATTTTTTTTGTTAAATCATTATAGTAATGTAAATTTAATGTCAATTTAAAATACAAAACGTAGACAATGGCAAACAATTTATTGTGCTTAACAAAATTGAGTAATTAAAGTTATTTTATTAGTTAAAATGATTCAAAATGGATGTACCAAGTATTTTATTGCATAAAAGTTATTTAAATATACTATACGACAGGGCAACTCAGGAAAATAAAGATCCTATAAATAGTTTCACGTCTTTTTAATAGCTTGAAATACGAAATTACTACCATATTTTTTTGTTAAATCATTTCACTATTGTAAATTTAATGTAAATTTAAAATACAAAATGTAGACTATAGCAAGCAATTTATTGAGATTAAAATAATTAATTAATGAAGGTTATTTTATTAGTTAAAATGATTGAAACTGTACGCACCAAGTATTTTATTGTTTAAAAGTTATGAAAATATATTATACGACAAGGCAACTTATGAAAATAAAGAGCCTATAACTAGTTTAACGTCTTTTTAATAGCTTGAAATACGAAATTACTACCCTAGTTTTTTGTTAAATCCTTACACTATTGTAAATTTAATGTAAATTTAAAATACAAAATGTAGACTATAGCAAGCAATTTATTGAGATTAAAATAATTAATTAATGAAGGTTATTTTATGAGTTAAAATGATTGAAAATGTGCACACCAAGTATTTTATTGTATAAAAGTTAAGAAAATATACTTTACGACAATGCAACTCATAAAAATAAAGAGCCTATAAATAGTTTCACATCTTTTTAATAGCTTAAAATACGAAATTACTACCCTGTTTTTTAGTAAAATCATTACACTATCGTAAATTTAATGTAAATTTAAAATACAAAACAAAGACTATAGAAAGCAATTTATTGAGCTTAAAAAAATTCATTAACGAAAGTTATTTTATCAGTTAAAATGATTAAAAATGTAAGCACCAAGTATTTTATGGCATAAAAGAGATAAAAGTATACTATAAGACAATGCAACTCATGAAAATAAAGAGCCTTTAAATAGTTTCACGTCATTTTAATATCTTGATATACGAAATTACTACCCTACTTTTTGTTAAATCATTACACTATTGTAAATTTAGTGTAAATTTAAAATACAAAACGTAGACTATAGCAAGCAATTTATTGAGATTAAAATAGTTAGTTATTGAAGGTTACTTTATTAGTTAAAATGATTCAAAATGTATGTACCAAGTATTTTATTCACTAAAAGTTATGAAAATATACTATATGACAATGCAACTCATGAAAATAAAGAGCCGATAAATAGTTTAACGTCTTTTTAATAGCTTCAAATACGAAATTACTACCCTATTTTTTTGTTAAATCATTACAGTAATGTAAATTTAAAGTTAATTTAAAATACAAAACGTAGACAATAGCAATCAATTTATTGTGCTTAAAAAATTGATTAATCGAAGTTATTTTATTAGTTAAAATGATTCGAAATGTGTGTACCAAGTGTTTTATTGTATAAAAGTAATGAAAATATACTATATGACAGTGCAACTCACGAAAATAAAGAGCCTATAAATAGTTTTAGGACTTTTTAATAGCTTGAAATTCGAAATAAATACCCTATTTTTTTGTTAAATCATTACACTATTGTAAATGTAATGTCAAGTTAAAATACAAAACGTAGACTATAGCATGCATTTTATTGTGCTTAAAAAAATTAATTAAAGAAGCTTATTTTAGAAGTTAAAATGATTCAAAATGGAAGGACTAAGTATTTTATTGTATGAAAGTCATGAAAGTATACTATACGACAATGCAACTGATGAAAATAAAGAGCCTATAAATAGTTTTATGACTCTTTAATAGCTTGAAATACGAAATTACTACACTATTTTTTTTATATCATTACACTATTGTAAATTTAATGTCAATTTAAAATACAAATCGTAGACTATAGCAAGCATTTTATTGTGCTTAAAAAATTGATTAATTAAAATTATTTTATTTAATCAAAATGATTCAAAATGTATGTACCAAGTATTTTATTGTATAAAAGTTATGAAAGTATACAGTACGACAATGCAACTCATGAAAATAAAGAGCCTATAAATAGTTTTACGACTTTTTGATACCTTCAAATACGAAATTACTACCCTATTTTTTTGTTAAATCATTACACTAATGTAAATGTAATGTCAACTTAAAATACAACTCGTAGACTATAGCAAGCAATTTATTGTGCTTAAAAAATTGATTAATTAAAGTTTTTTTATTAGTTTAAATGATTCAGAATGTATGTGCCAAGTATTTTATTGTTTAAAAGTTATGAAAATATACTCTACGACAATGCAACTCAGGAAAATAAAGAACCTACAAATAGTTTTATGACTTTTTAATAGCTTAGAATACGAAATTAGTACCCTATTTTTTTGTTAAATCAAAATTTTATTGTAAATATAATGTCAATTTAAATTACAAAACGTTGACTATAGCAGGCAATTTATTGTGCTTAAAAAATTGATTAATTAAAGTTATTTTATTAGTTAAAATGATTGCAAATGTTTGTACCAAGTATTTTATTAGGTAAAAGTTATGAAAATATATTATACGACATTGCAATTCAAGAAAATAAAAAGCCTATAAATAGTTTCACGTCTTTTTAATAGCTTGAAATACGAAATTACTATCCTAAATTTTTGTTAAATCATTAAACGATTTTAAATAGCAAGCAATTTATTGAGATTAAAAAAAGTAATTAATGAAGGTTATTTTATTAGTTAAAATGATTCAAAATGTATGCGCCAAGTATTTTATTGTATAAACGTTATGAAAATATACTATACGACATTGCATCTCATGAAAATAAAGAGCCTATAAATAGTTTCACGACTTTTTAATAGCTTGAAATAAGAAATTACTACCCTATTTTTTTTTTTAATTCAATACACTAATGTAAATTTAATATCAATTTAAAATACAAAATGATGACTATAGCAAGGAATTTATTGGGCTTAAAAAATTGATTAATTAAAGTTATTTTATTAGTTAAAATGATTCAAAATGTTTGTACCACGTATTTTATTGTGTAAAAGTTATGAAATTATACTATACGACAATGCAACTTATGAAGATAAAGAGCCTATTAATAGTTTGACGAGTTTTTAATAGCTTGAAATACGAAATAACTACGCTATTTTTTTTTGTTAAATCATTACACTAATGTCAATTTAAAATACAAATCGTAGACTATAGCAAGCAATTTATTGTGCTTAAAAAATTGATTAATTAAAGTTATTTTTTTTAGTTAAAATAATTCAAAATGTATGTACCAAGTATTTCATTGTTTAAAAGTTATAAAAGTATACTATAAGACCATGCAACTCATGAAAATAAAGAGCATATAAATAGTTTTAGGACTTTTTAATAGCATGAAATATGAAATTACTACCCTATTTTTTAGATAAATCATTACACTAATGTAAATGTAATGTCAATTTAAAATACAAAACGTAGACTACAGTGAACAATTTATTGAGATTAAAAAAATTAATTAATGAATGTCATTTTATTAGTTAAAATGATTCCAAATGTATGAACCAAGTATTTTATTGTATAAAAGTTATGAAATTATACTATACGACATTGCAACTCATGAAAATAAAGAGCCTATAAATAGTATTTGGACATTTTAATAGCGTGAAATACGAAATCACTACCCTATTTTTTTGTTAAATCATTACACTATTGTAAAATTAATGTAAATTTAAAATACAAAATGTAGACTATAGCAAGCAATTTATTGAGATTAAAAAAATTAATTAATGAAGGTTATTTTGTTGGTTAAAATGATTGAAAATGTATGTATCAAGTATTTTATTGTATAAAGGTTATGAAAATATACTATATGACAATACAACTCATGAAACTAAAGAGCCTATAAATAGTTTTACGACTTTTTAATAGCTTGAGATACGAAATTACTACCCTACTTTCTAGTTAAACCATTACACTAATGTGAATTTAATGTCAATTTAAAATACAAAACGTAGACTATAGCAAACAATTTATTGTGTTTAAAAAAATTGATTAATGGAAGTTATTTTATTAGGTAAAATGATTCAAAATGTATGTACCAAGTATTTTATTGTATAAAAGTTATCAAAATATACTATACGACAATGCAACTCATGAAAATAAAGAACCTATAAGTAGTTTTAAGACTTTTTAATAGCTTGAAATGTGAAATTACTACCCTATTTTTTTTTAAAGCATTACACTATTGTAAATTTAATGTCAATTTAAAATACAAAATGTCGACTATAGCAAGCAATTTATTATGGTTAAAAATATTGATTAATAAAAGTTATTTTATTATTTAAAATGATTCAAAATATATGTACCAAGTATTTTATTGTATAAAATTTATGAAAATATACTATACGACAATGCAACTTATGAAAATAAAGAGCCTATAAATAGTTTTACGACATTTTAATAGCTTGAAATACGAAATTACTCCCCTATTTTTTTGTTAAATCATTACACTATTTTAAATTTAATGTAAATTTAAAATACAAAACATAGACTATAGCAAGCAATTTATTGTGCTTAAAAAATTGATTAATTAAAGTTATTTTACTATTTAAAATTATTCACAATGTATGGACCAAGTATTTTTTTGTATAAAAGTTATGAAAA
>QFDD01006848.1:0-12585 GCA_006871305.1 Vachellia collinsii
GCGTCGGTGTCTTGTCATCTTGTACAGATGTAAAAGCAAAGTCAATGAGTTGAGGATTTGTTTTTTTAATGAAAAGCTGAGGAATTGTTTGAGGCTGCTTTGTATAATTAGGTTGGTGATGATATAAATCACCTAGTTAGTTAGCACTATGCTACATGAACCTTATGAACTTAATTTCCAGAATTTAATCTAGCCTCGTGGTTTGGGGACACTAATGAATCCATAAACGAAGCTTAATTATATACAGTTCATCATAACTTACAGAAGTGTATATATCGTACATTTCACCACATATACATATACACGCATAAATATAAAAAATATTGATAGGTTTACGAGGAAGCATAGGGTGCTAGTGGAAAGCAAATTTTTTCTAAAAAGAGCAAGAGTTTAATGTCTCTACGATTGTGGTCAAAATATAATTCAGATGCAAGCAGATAATTGGCAAGCGGATAATCAGAGAGAAGAGCAGGAGAAGTGAGGCCGGAAGGCCCAATATTGATGTCGTCTGAGCCCAATATCTTATATGGGCCGAGTCCCAAACAAAATGGCCGCCTCCTCCTTCTTCCAAAGACTACTTTGCTCCAACTCCTTCCTCGCTGTATTAGTCGGATCGGATCTGTGTTTTTCTCATCTCCCTTCTCTCGCCCTCCCTTTCCCTCCGGGACCTTCCCGCCTTCGCCTTCGTTGATTTCGTGCAGAGGTATTGCCTTCTTCTCTCTGACTCTTTTCCTTCTCCAATCTCGTTTTTCGTCTTATCTCCCCTGTCCTCTGCCCCCCGTTCAAATTGCTTCTTCCATTTTTATCTAATTGTATGGGAAATCTTTGCATAGCCCTATAATTTCTGTTATCCAGCTCCGACCTTGCCATTTAAAAGCTGTTTCTCTCGATATCTAATTATTATTAAATCTCCACTTTGTTATCTGTGTATGTGTGTTTATTCTTCCTTCCTTTCTTTCTTTTTTCGCTCCCTTCCTTCATAGTTTCCGTGCAGACAACGGATTACTCCATGTGCTATTTCTTGAACATGCAAACCAAATTCTCAGGAGGGTAATGCAATCGTAAACGGCATGAATTAATGGAATTTTAGTTTTTTAGTGAACCCTTTGTGAGTTGTCTTGGATGAAGTAAATAATGACTTATTATGTCTCTCTTAGTTTCAGCTTTAGTGAATTGAATCATTTTTATTAAGGGCGGGGAAGTCTTATGAACTAAATATTTCTTCAAGCACAGCGTGTATTAGAATTACTTCAATGCTTTATTCGGTGTCTATAATGTTAAGGAACATTTAAAATTTGATTATGTGTGGTTTAAGCAATTAATAATGCGTAATTTTGAAATGCATGAGCTAAATCAAGATTTCACGAGTTGACTAATGTGCTGTTGCCTGTTGATGGTGAAGGAGAGTTATGGTGAAAGCATACACGCAGGAATACACTTACAGGCACCCATGGGAACGAGTAACTAGTGCATCTTGGCGCAAGTTTGCTGACCCTGAGAACAAGCGTATATTATCCCATATTTTAGAAGTCGACACATTGAACCGCAGGCTTGACCCGCCATCTGGAAAGCTTTATACCACTCGAGCCATCACCATCCATTGTCCCGGCCCATGGTTTGTCCGCAAAATTGTTGGTCAGGATATTTGTCATTGTGTTGAGTCAACGGTTGTTGATGCAGATTCACGGTCGATGCAGTTAACGACACTCAATATCAGCCTCCAGAAGTTTGTAGAAGTGGAAGAGAAGATACGATATGATCCTCATCCTGACAATCCCAAGGAGTGGACAATTTGCCAACAGGAGACTCGCATCCGAATCAAACCATTGTCAGCATTGGCGTCCATGGCTGAAAAGGTGGAGCAGCGATGTGCCGAGAGGTTCATTCAGAATAGTGCGAAGGGAAGAGAGGTTATGGAGAGGATATGTAAATACCTTGAAGCAGAGTCTGGTGGCCTTGCTTTGTAATTGTGTCCTGATGATTTCGTTTCAGGTTTGTAGTTTAGCTCTCAGGTTTACAAATAAGTGAGAAAAATGGGTTATAGTTATGTGGAGAAGGTGGATATTGGGTCTGTTATCTGAACTTTGACACGGCAAAAGAAGCAATTTTGGGCAAGTGATATCATCAAAGTTTGTGTTGTTAGATTCCTGGCCGTCTAGATTTATGTCTCATCTTGATCTTGGTCACGGCTGTTGATGTACTTGTCTGTCAGCATTTCTTGTTTTTGAACCAAGACGGCATGAGTCCAATGGAGTAACCTCTTTCATCATGACTAGTCTTAGATAGAAAGCCCTTA
This sequence comes from Vachellia collinsii, assembly GCA_006871305.1. Classification (NCBI taxonomy): domain Eukaryota; kingdom Viridiplantae; phylum Streptophyta; class Magnoliopsida; order Fabales; family Fabaceae; genus Vachellia; species Vachellia collinsii. The sequence goes on from QFDD01006848.1 coordinate 2,297, forward strand.
ATGTGTATAATTTATAGAAAGAAAATATTTTAATTTTGGAAAACAAAATAGATTGAGATATTTAGGATCAAATCTAATTTTCAATTAACTTTTGTATTAAGAATGGAAAAGAATAGGAGGTGGTATGATATATGTTATGAACACATGTAAACACAACTTTACAGGGACAGTTTAATCACACAAGGTTAGTCTATTAGAAGGAGATCGCTTTAACTTGTAAAATATATAGCACATTTGTGAGACTCACCGGAAATGAAACTGTAACAGTATCTCAACCACATCCTGATGGCCATAGTTTTTCTTTAGGCTTGAGCCCATCCGTTATTTTGTTTTCAAGTTTTAACTTTTGCAACACGGGTTGGCCCAAACCCAACAAAAAAAAAACGACACACACTCAGAACGAAGCAAAGGCGGGCTTGTGAAATTAAAAAGGTTTTCCACGGACACTGTTCATTATATTTTGGTTTCTGATCAGCAGGGTAGTATCCTTGTTCTATGGCGATCTAGATTTCAGTAGTTTTCATTTCTGGTTTTATTGAGAAAAACGATTGCCTGATCAACAGTTCATCATTTTTTTTCTGGATAAACATAAGTTTTTGTTTTTACAGTTATGGTGTCATCGTTAAAAAATCACGTTCATACAAGCTAAAACAAAATTTTTTTCACATACTTACCTTGTAAACTGTAAATCATATTGAAAAATTAGCTTTCAACACTAATCTAAACAAGTTCATGGTCAACTTTAGTTACAGTTTTTATAATTTTTTTATTATTAATGAATCAATTCTTAAAATTATGATTAATTTGAAGGAGTACATGGAAATGGATGGGATGATGCGTTGTTAATGTCGCAATAATATGTCACTGGTGCCATAATGATAACTTGTAATAACAAGGACATTGACTAAAGTTGACCCTGATCTTAACTTGGTCGTTTAATTAAAAAAAAAATTACATCCAAAGTCACCGTGATTTTCAAGACTAAAAATTATGTCTGTAATCCCTTTGATCCATCGCATTAAGAAGTCAGAAAATGCTGCACACATATTAAGGTTCGTCTTTAGGCAACAACAGTCATATATAATCGTGCGCATTGACTCAGATGCTCATGAATATAGATTCCTGTGGTGAAATATATTTCTTGAACATCACATGTACGTCTCCGTGCAGGCCGAGCCGAGATTGAGATGGTGACACATGATTAGGCTCATATTTAACTTGTTCTGTTCATAAATTTCCTAATTTGATATTTAATCATTGCTTCTTGGTCAAGAACAGCACGATTAAGCAATCGCGATTGCTCCACAGGTGGCAATCTCTCTTGATGAGGTCTCTTCATAACTTTTGTTTTTGGGTTTTGGTAGAATGATGCGAACATTGCCGAAGAGAGTGAGTTGTCGTTGGAGCAAGTATCATGTGTGCGTGGGTGTGGAAGAAGTGATGGCCAACTGTGAGTTTTGTCTGCTTGGCGTCGCAGACAAAAAGAACGAGAGGAAGAGAATATAATGATGCTTCTGAGGGAGTGGTTCACTTGGCTTGCACGCCATGCTTTTTGTTTCATTCTCGTGCCTCCTCAATTATGTATGCCATTGATCCATCTTCTCTCTCTCACATGCCACGCTTCCCTGCCTTTTTCATTTCTTCTTCTCTCACTACATCAGATTCGGATGCCTCTCCACGTAGATGCCATGATCCAACATTCACATAAGATTCTCTAAATATTATCAAACCCTACACACACTTTTGCATTACTCAACACAGAGGGAATTGAAGCTGGAGGAATGAGTTGACCTGTTTTAGGCCATATTTTCGTGGTTAATTAAGGCTGGGCACATTCAAAATGCTTTACCATTTTTTGAGGAAAGAAAACAGTTATACTTCTGTAGCAACAAGTACAAGAAATATAGGGCTTGCTAGATTAAAAACTGTTTTGTTTCTTTCTCTGGAAAAAAAAAAAAAGAATTGGTTGATTCCAAAAGGAAGATTGGTTCATGACAAATTGGTTGGGATGGTTTTGTTTGGTCACCACCTTTTAACCAAATTTATCTCTCAGAATTCAATTTCTGCACACTGGCCAAACCACTAAGGCTGCCTCCCATGAGAATCTTATCCTCTCCCTCTGGGAGCATTGACGAAAAGAGCCCCATTTAATCTCTGTGCTTGTCTATTGTTGAGTCAACTTATTGATGGGGTCTACCTGCCATCATCTTAATAATAGAGATGCAACTGCCACCTTCCATTTATATTTCATAGAAATCAAATAATAGTTTAACTCCTGCTTCTATTCCACATAGGTATCATCCATAATTTTCATAAAAGAGCAATCTCCCTCTCTCCCTCTCTCTGAGGTGTTAGTCGGATAACCAACAAAAAAGAAAAATGGAAAACGAAAACAGTAACAGTTGAAGAAGAGGTGCGATGCAGCTGATCATGGTTTATCTAACGAAGTTGGCGTGTTCCTGAAACCACTGAGCAAAGCCACACACACAGAGGGGGAGAGAGAGAGAGAGAGAGAGAGAGAGAGAGAGAGAGAACAAAGCCATTCTTTAAGAAAGCCGCTCTCATTCTCATTTTCATGCGCCGTTGTGAGTGAGAGAGAAGGTATCTGCCAAAGTGATCGTTGTCGGCACTTTAATACCATTCCATATACCTTTGGCATCAAATCGAGCTTTCCTGCTCTTCATCTCATCCGAATTTTTTAGATGCTTATCATTGTTGGTCTTTCCCACTTTCCTGATTATGATCCATTCACTCTCTGAAACAACCTCGCACATTACTTTCCGATAATCTTGCAGTAGTACAATCGTTAAAGCTCCGAGATTTTTCTGCCCGGAGAGTCCAGTTGGGCCAATCCTTGACTTCCGAGAGTGGTAGGGCCTAATAAGGTACTCCTGTGGTTTCTGTTTTCTTGTTTGTTTCTTAGGACATAGCACAGCACCGAATAGCGAAATCTAAATTGATGAGTCACACATGAAACAGTGTCGCTTGATTTTTTATTTTGTCTTAAAAGATTAAATATTTGTACTTCAATTTGATACTGTGCAGCATTTTCTGAAAAGCAAATCAGAACACATTCCGTATGTATTTGTTGGATTCAATTGGATAAATTTTGGGTCTAAAATGCGCAGTGTTACCACTGTTTTCCTTACTTGATTCGGATGTTCTCGATGTCGAATGATTAAATAAGCATGATTGATGATGGGATGTGATGCCCGAGATTGCAGAAAATATGCAGTCTTGAAGGTGTAAGCCTTTAACCACCAAAACAGCTTTGGCTTCTCATTGTATACGTTATGCACTGAATGTCATTGTCGATTGAAATTATGCGGGTTAAGGTTTTTGGAGTAGCTCAATGGTAGAATAAGTGAATTGGAAGAAGTTTGTTTATAAATCCGTGGATCAGGTTCCCATATTTGATGCAAATAAATGTTTGAACAGAAGCCTTTATGCATTTCTGCTTGTGCGCCCCTTTTCGTCTTTGCACTAACTCGCATGTGGTGGTACTTGACTGTAAATTTCACGCCGCAGAGCAATTGTCCGGCGGATAGAATTCAAAATGAGTTGGAACACACACATGGAGGTCCACTACAACAATATCAGCTACCCCTACAATACAGCAGGAAGCTTTATTGAATATTTTGAAGGTCTAACCTACGAACACGTCAATTTCATTTTTTCGGGTGCCTCACATGCTCAGGTGCCTACAAAGACATGACCTAGATTCTACTGGTTGATGGAAACTATTGTACTCTTTTCTTTCTCATTTTGTCTATGTGGATTTGTTGGGAAGACTTTCGTTAGTTTTGATATAAACTGCGTCACTAACTGTCTAAATTTCTCTATATGTACATAATAGGATTGCCCACTTCATACTAATCTGTATTTGAATTTTTTCTTAATGTTCTCCTGTTATGGATGGAATGCAACCTGAAACATTAATAGAACTGAAGTTCTAAAATCCTACTTTAATATTCCCAGGAGAGCTTGTACCCATCAACTACAAGTTTATACAAGTTTGGCCCATCTGAGCCTGAGAATACTTCATACTATTGTTACAGTGATGGTTATGAGGTGAATAATCGTGACCCACAGATGGATGAGCACAGGAGGCCTTTAGAGAATGCAACAATATTTAGTGATCATGCTCCAGCCGCAAGTACAGAATGGGGTGAAGGTGTAAACACCACTGCACGAGACAATTCTCTTGAATGTAAGTTCTTAATTCTCATCCGGAGATGATTTTCTTGATATACAGAAGGCCAATGCACTAGCAGCATTATAGAAACAACAAACTGACCTGTTTAGCATGTTGTAATTACAATTATGGTCATGGTTGGGGGGACCAAATGTAAGCTAGTTTTGTTCATTCACCGTGCTTTGACCACATATGCATTCCTCAGAAAGTGCACGGTGCTTGCTGTTTATACTCACATTTCTGTACTTTGGGGTAAATTAAGTTTCTTTAATCTTCATTCCTGCATGAACATCATCATGTGTTGAAAACTGCTGCAGGAGAATTAAGTATCCTGTTCATCATTATTGATCATCATTTGTATTTTGAAGCTTCCTGCGCATGGAAGTATCTCTTAAACCTACTAGCAGAACTACAGAGCTTTTATTCCTATTGAGGAAGTAAACTTGCTTCAGTTTGTCTAGCATCCCTGCTTTTATGTTTTGTACCCTTTTTGTAAGATTGAAACTTCTGGCTGGTGTATCTTTCTGCTACACTATACCGAACATTTCTTTAAAAGTAGATAACCTATTTAGTTGCTATCCATGTAAAATAGTGTTTATCATAAATTTTGTGGGACCCTCAACACTTTTTTACTCTCCCCCCCCCCTTATGGAGAGAAATGGCAATATATTTTCTTGTCACTTTGACTCTACATATAGCATAAGTGCGTATGGCTTAAATTAAAAAACTTATTCTCTTTCATTCCAGGCCCAAGAAGACATCATAATTCCCATGACTATCAGGTATTCCGAAGTCTTGGTTCATAAAACTATTGACTGCATTCAATATTTAATTTGTTCCAGTTACCCATAGCTCATCCATCAATGAGAAGCACAATACAAGATGATCTGAGCCATTTTTCAACACTATGCAGGTCACTTGGCAAGACAATATTGATCCTGACAATATGTCCTATGAGGTTGGAATGGGTGGCTCAAAATTCTTGTGCTACAAGTCTTTGTGTTTCTCTTCCTCAAATTCTTGTGTTATAAGTAGATAGTCTTGCAAGATAAACTATTTAATTATATGATCCTACTTTTGTGACTACTTAAGTACTATTACCTTGGTTGCTGTGTTATGCTTCACTGTAGTAGAAAACTTTATCCTCTTGCATTTATCATTGTGCCACATGGAGATGAACCCTTGAGGACAACATTGTTTGGCTGAATCACTTTACAAATAACCTAAGATTCTTATTGTATCTCCTTACTAGCTAAATTACAACCTTAAAATTGATTATGCCTCACCTAACAGCTATCCCTTGATTACATTAATTGGAACAGTTACTAAGGAGACATTTGCAGTATAAAGTTTCCTAACAGGACTTTTGACATTTTAGACCTTGCTTTGACTTTCTTCTCACATATTAAAAAATACCACCCTCTCAGGAATTACTCGAGTTGGGTGAGGCTGTTGGAACTCAAAGCCGTGGCCTCTCCCAAGAACAGATCTCTTTGCTTCCAGTTTCAAAGTACAAGTGTGGGTTTTTTTTACGCAAAAAATCACGGGATGAGAGGTAATATTTGGTTTGCAATTTTCCTTCTCTAGTTGCCGTTTTTTTTTTCCATTTTCTTCTAATTTCATTTCAAACTTTTTATATGAATATTTTCCTGCTGGATTCACCAATTTTTTGCTTCTAATTTTTTAAGGTCATTACCGCTATACTGGATGCTAACTGTTTTTAAGCACTTTGATTTGTTCTGGTACTTAAGCTGCTTGCAAGGATTAAAAATTCTGCTTTAAGAGCTAATCTTTAGTAACTAAATTTAGGTCTTGCTGGCTTTGCTGAAATGCATGGCTTCGTAGCATGTGCGGAAATTATTAGAAGTTAAATAAGGTGGTGTAGGAAGAGAATCTGCAGGATAAATTCTTCTAATTAGCTAGGAATATAGATACTAAAAATGTGAGTGGCACCTAGATGGTGCAATGTTCTATTTACCTACACTCAAACTTGTGCACTTCTCATCGATGTGAAGGATGAACCCCACTCTTAATGAAGGTGGGGCCTTGGCCATGTAACAGCCACTCCCACAACAATTTAAGGGCAGTCAAGTGCACTATTAGGTGGAGCTTGGAGAAAGATTTAAACCCACAAATGGAGAGGTTGTTTCTAAAATTTAAACTTACGACCTCCAGATCACATGGCAGCAATCTTATCGTTACTCCTCCAAGGCTCCATGGCAATTCAACACGTAAATTTGGATTCCTTGTCAATGTTTTTATTAACTAACATCAAATGGAAAAACCACCTATTATCCACACACACACACAATCTTCTTACTGATGTAAGAAACGAAAAGACCAAGTATGACGCTTGAGCCCCTAGGATATCTTCTTACTGATTTCGAGCAGTTCCATTATTTCCCTCTCACGTCTATTATGTATGTGGTATTGGATCAACTCAAGTATCTAGATGTTATCTTGTATCTATTAGTTTAATTTGTTGATTGTTGATATGATTTGTGTTCTGGTTTAGATGTGTGATTTGCCAGATGGAATACAGGAGAGGGGAAAAACGGATCACCTTACCTTGCAAACATGTCTATCATGCTGGGTGTGCAACAACATGGCTTAGCATCAACAAGGTAGGACAAGGAGTTCATACTTGTCAAGAACTCACCCCATTCTGGCTGCTGAAATAGCTGACCTGTTTTTTTTATCTTGTTGCTTGTTTTTGCTCCTTTTCCTATTCAAGGCTTGCCCTATATGTTACACGGAGGTATTTGCTGATATATGAAAACGCAAATGATGACCAGCCAGTGAATACAAGAGATCTGCACCAATTCGTGTTTTCCCCTCTGAGTTTGAGTATCTAGATAGATACAAAATTATTTGGTTTCTTTCTTTTCTAGCCAGTTATTATCCGTGGGGTTTCTTGAATCTACTACACATGAGAGCTGTAACGTGGGTTAACTTTAGGTGGGGGGAAGAAAAAAAAAGTCCATGAACATGCATCATAGCTGTGTTGGAGAGGCTGCTGGATTTGGTTTCCTCTTTTTATAATGTGCCTTCATAACCTGCATATGTCAACTCGACAAGTTGCCACAACTGCAGGCTATTATAACGGAAACCTTCGTTAACCTGTCTCTGTTGTGCTAAAAAAATTAGGCCTGGAGCTTCCTTGAAGGCGAAGTTTTCATATTTTATCCCATAGGGCATGTACTGAATGAACGTAGTGATAACAAAACAAAAAACTCAGAATTATCGTATGTGGTAAGCATAAGGTTGTTATATGCTTAAAGACAAAAGAATTCAACATCTTGTAATTTATGAACGATGATCAAGCTGAAGGATCAAAATTAAGGCAGAACTAGAAAAGGACTAGGCACACTGAAACGCATTTTTCATGATTGCTGTCTTGAAAGATGCGGATGATCTCACTGGGCAAGACACTATCTGACTCAAAAAGCAACTTCCATTTAAGAGATGCGCACAACTCATGTTTGTACTTCCAAATCTTGATCTCAGATGCCAAAAAGTCTACTATTGTTGAGTCTTTTACTTAATAATGTGATACCAGGGAAAATTTCAACGACTAAACTGAAATAGTGACATTCTGGGACAATTTTATTTTTAGAATTTAGAGATGACAAATCAAACCAGTCGATAGGTTTCTATAAGCATTATAAATGCTACAATCCAATCTCAACAACAAATGCGATAATTAATGGGTACTTGTTTATTCTTTTAACGAAATGATTGCAGCTTTGCCAAAATGCCAAGATATCATGTATTATATAGAGTTTAAAATGAAGTGTTATTGTTTATATTCTTTATATTGTATATGGATATAAGAATTGGTTTATCTGGATTGTTGGCATTATAAGTAAGAAGAATAAAACCACATACATGGCGTCCTTTCAGGCCAAGTTTTGGGAAGTTTAAATAATGCATTTTTGTTTACTTCGATTGGTGGACAAGATGATTCATTCTGGAAATGTGTGTATGAAGTCCCTGGAGAAAGGTTAATCACAACTCTCACTTAAAATTATTCTAAAAACTATTAACTATACGTTGTATAATATCAACCGACACTTACATATCCCCCTAAACAAAAATATGAAGGAACATTATAGTATGAAAGGTCACCCCTGAAATGTTTCAGAGTGTGTGTGTATGCATATGAAGACTTACTTTTTTTAATCTCAATACCATAGATAAGACGAACCCCTTCCCTTGCACATGTAAGCTCATATATCTATAACCAATTGCAGGCTTCCTTTGCAAGAAACAATTATCTACACGTGGATGGGAGTTCTGATACAGAATTTTAAACTGCAGTAGTGGGGAAGCTTACAATGCTATAAACATGATAAAATTCCTTTTGATTTTCTTATAATAACCTAGTAATTTTGTTTTTTTTCCCGACTGAATAATAGGAAGGCAGAAGTTTCTGCAATCAGAAAGCTGATATGACAAAACCACTAACTGACTATTTTTTTTTCCAAGCAAAACATCAATCTGTAGACAAAGCTAGAGTACGTTCTGTTGCCTTGATCTGATATTAATAATTGCTCTGTTCTCTGCACCAACCCTTATACATTCCTTGTCAATTATCTTATGGAGAGAGCCCAGATGTAGCCGAGAAAGTAGACATGTGGAAGGAAGACTTGATCATTTTTCTTTTGTTTTTTCGGGGCTGGATCTGATTAACGGGAAGTCAGTGAGGGTCACACGTTAGAGCATTATTAAGTTAAGCTCCACAAACCCCGAATATGCTCTATAGTAGTTAAACAATTAATTCAGTACAAACTATATTATATATTATGATTTCATCTAGAAAGATGTTACAATCGATGAACTGACGCTATAATCATAAGAACAGTGAATTGCAATGCAAGAGACCATTGAGAACACAGATTAAAATGTCCACAAAGAGAGTGAAAGGCTTGTCATTGTAGAGCTTTATCTGAACGGCATCAAAGTAATGCTCAAAACTGGTGCACGTCATTAAAATAGAGGAATGATGGGTAATTTACCTCGATAAAGCTGAATCAATATGTGTGTGTGTGTGTGTGTGTGTGAAGGCCGTTTGTAGTTTTCTCAATCATTTGTTAGTGTATTGACAGAGACGTCTGGTAAGCTAAAGAAGTAGTTCATTCGCCGAACAGCATTGTGCTAAAATCAAGTGTTACTATCCAAAAACGATATGGCATTAAAAAAAAAAAACTCAAAGAAAAACTTGCTATAACTTGACGTTGTATATCTGTACATCACACTTTTGAAATCTCTTGGTCACCTGCGGAATCTAAAATGAAAAAAGAAAAATATCAAATCTAACTGCTCAGACACGCTTCTACAATAATTTAACATATCCATCTAGTTCTCATCCAGCCATGCATTTGCCTATTCTCTCTTTTGACTTAGATCTTGGCCTATATTGTGGGAATTATCAGGTGAATGGGAAACTTGGATCTCAAGAGTTTAAGTATGCTTTGTTTCTGTATCCCACAAAATAAAAGGAAAAAAAAGAAAGAAAGAAGCCATAATTAATTCATGGCATCAATTGATGAGGATTCCAGACTGTCAATGCACTGAACTAAGAAATCTAGGCAGACATGGTGGAGGGCTTCAACTATATAAAGGGATGGAATCTACATTGTGAGAAGCAAGTACAGAGAATTATATTGGAGATAGACAAAAGACGATGGGAACCAGCAAGGGGCCGAGGCAGTGGCCTCTACTCATATTAGCAGCAGCCATTTGCTTAGCTGCTATCAGTGCCAATGCTGATGACAAATCACTTAATTCTTATCCAGCAAAGAGTGGCCAACTACCACCCTCCTACCACTACCCTCCTCCACCGGAGCATAACCAACATCCACCTGCCCACCCCAAGCCCCACCCCCACCCCCACCCAAACCCCAAGCCTCACCCACACCCACCATCTACCTCTAAGTCACCTCCACCACCTCCATATATCCACAAGTCTCCACATCCTTATGTGCACTTCCCACCACCCGCTGTGCATTCACCACCTCCTCCAGCTCACTCCCAACCATCCCCATATGTCCCTAAGTCTCCCCCCCCTCCTGTGCACCCCCCACCACCCCCC